>JAOEGS010006492.1:1044-11216 GCA_025447755.1 Corythornis vintsioides | reverse complement strand
TGGTTTTTTTTTTCTTTTTGTTTTTTTTTTTTTTGTTTTTTTTTTTTTGTTTTTTTTTTTGTTTTTTTTTTTTTTGGGGTGGATTGAGTTTGCTACAAGCAACTGCACTTGCTGCAGCCTCATCCAGTCAGAGCTGGAGTAATGTTAGCCTTGAGGATCTGCCTTATCTGGGTTTTATTGTGTCGTTGCTCTGGTAACAGCAAGTCTTATACCTTTATTAAAGGAAACAGGGATATTTTATTTTACTCTCTAGACTCCAATCAATGGGAAATGTTGAGCTTTCTTTCTAGCACGGTTTTTGCTGTTAACAGAAAATCTGCACTTGCTCTTCAAAGAGCAAGGTAACCTTTTTTTGGTCTAAAAATGATGATTTTATTTTTTTTACCTTACAGGTCAGCACTTTATTTTTAATATTGAAAAATAAAGATCAGAACTTACAGGAACACTTGGTGTCCATATTCTGAATGAACACCTGGACTTTCAATACAATTTAAAAACAAGGTGAAAATGTTTACAGGAAACTTGATTTCAAGAATTAAACCTTTACAACTGTGTACACTTGATGCCATTTATCAGCTTCAGTTCAGAAATCAGCTCCAGTGTCATTTGGGACTGTTCTGGAAGCAGATCTTGCAGTTATAGGGCAGTTGCTGGGAAAGTTTGTCTTATGGCTATCTGAGCCTATTCTGTTGCTGATTCCTGAGTCACCTTGAGATAGTGTTTGAGGTTGTCTCTTGGTTGACTCAGACCCTTACAAAAAAAGACTTCTAAAATATTTAGTAGGGTTGTTTTTTTGTTTCTGTTTTGTTTTCTTTTTCTCAAAAGAGGCTTGGAACCTGGTAGTGAAACTGAGAATCCTTTTGTAGTGAAGGGATTCTGCCTTTGGTTCTGGGAACTTCTCTATACATGTTGTTGCAATGTCCTAACACCCCACTTCTAGTCAGTTTGCTTTTGCTGTATTCAAACAAAGGCATTTCTTTATTTCAGCTGAAGTCCCTCTTCTCCCCCAGTGTTTTCATTTGGAACATATGTAAAGCCTCCAGAGAGGACCTCCTGTTCTCATCCAGATTCAGAACCACTTGATGTCCCATCTGTTTGGGACTGATGTTTAAGGATGTGAGAGAAAACTTGATGGGAAAATACATTTTGGTGCTAATGGATTAGGATTTTCTAAAGTCAAAATGATTGCTCTGCTTCTAGCTTCATTTGATCTGGAATATCAAGACCAAAATGCTCAAATGAAGTATTAATTATTGTCCTTTGTTTTTCTTGCAGGGAAGTTACCCAGTGTGGGAAGATTTTATAAATAAAGCTGGGAAACTGCAGTCTCAGCTCAGGTAAGTTTTGTTACAGTCTAAAGCCCCTACAGTTCCTTGTATATATAAAGATTAAATTCAGCTTCTGCCAGGATAATTTGCTAAGCACATCCTAGTAAAATTGTAAATATTTTATAGTCAACACCCATGTATGTTATTTTTTTCATATCGTACTGCTGCTGGTTTAATGTATTTATGAAAATACATAAGCTACCATCAGCTGTAAATAATAATAAATTAAGCTAAATTTCATGGGTTCTGATGGAAAATTGGCAAGTTTATTGTTGTTTAGAGAACACAAATTTGGGTTAATTCTAATATAGCAGGTTTATATTAGTTAAGGGCTCAAAAATATTAAATATCTTGGGTAGTCTTAACAGCACTTTCTTCTGCCTTAAAAACAAAGTGAATTCCCATGCTGGGTCATTTTATTGGTGATTATTGAAGCTCAACTTGAGTACACCTGTGGTGTACTTTGCCAGAGGCATTCTGGCTTACTTAGTAAATGCCATGTGTATCACACTCGGACCAATTCTGCTATCTCTAGAATTCATTCCTTTGTAAGATCTGTTGCTGCTAAGATGAATCCAAGATCTCTTTCTGTCAACTCTCCGCAGCCCCCAGTCTGCTGTGCTGTCCAGAGCAGCAGTGGTAACAGCTGTGGGTACTGACAGTCTGGTTTGTGGTTCTGTGGGGCACTGTGACCCACTCCTGAACAGCTGGAGGATGCAGTTCTGCTGTGCCCCACACATCACACTTGCATGTGGCTTCAACTTTTCCAGTAATCACATCACATTCAGCGAGTGTGGAAGAAGCAGAGGGAGAAAGAGGAGAAATGGAGAATTTTCCTAGCCCTTTGTGTTCTTTAAACACAGGCCTTCTGGGAAGGCATGAGGGATAGTTTTGTTTATTCCCCACTCCCGTGGTGTTGTATTCAATGGATGTGGTGCTTTTCTAGCTACAGGAACGTGCAAGCAAGCAGCTTGAAAGCCTGTGATTGAGTATGTGCTGTTTGTTTCTAGCAAATGTGAGCCCTTTGCCTCTGGTTCATTTCTGTGTGCAGATAAAGGAGAGCAGATGTCATCTGAGCTGGAGCCAGGTCTTTCTAGATCTTGTTACTGGAGAAATGGAACTTTGTTATTAGCAATATAATTAATTATTAACTTGATACACAAATAATGGCATTGACCCACAGGTTTGGAAGATGAAGAATACAAACACTGTTAAGCAAAATCCCAGAAAAGGTTATCTTGTTCCAGGGCTCAGTATTGCTAGCTGGCTATCAGGGATTTTTTTCCCTTCCTTTAATCTCCTGGACATGTGAAGAGTCCTTATGCATTTGCTTCATTGTCCCAAGCCTGGTTTTGTGTGTTCAAATCTTTTGTGCTGTCAGTAGGCCACTTAGTATACTGCCAGTTATGTCCTCTCTGTCTTGAGCATATTTGGATTGAGACTTGCATAAAATTTGACCTAATTAAGTAGTCCTGTGGTCTTTCTGGCTGAGGATCAGCTTTCCTGCAGGTTTCCTGGGCTTTTTTTCAGAGTAGCAATGAGCTCTTGAAACAAAGTGCAGTTGATGGTCCTCCTTCAGGTTTTTTGCTTTTGTTAGAGATGTGCAGAAACAGAACCACAAGGTAATCATGGAGGGGGCAGTTGTGTTTTACCTGTAGAGCCACGGCCTAATTTCACTTCAGCTGGGTCAACCAGACTATGAACCACCAGGCATCTGGTACTGACCAGAGGTGTTTAGGGCTCTGGGGCCTGTTTATGTAGAACAGATGTGTCTGAAAAATAGTAACTCAGGTTTGCTGGCTGCTTGAATAGGTGTGTGGTCTGGTCTGTGTGTGCTTTCTAAACCTGGAGGGAGGTGCTAGTGGGGCTGACACTTTGGATTGTGGAGGTACATTGTGGACTGTATCTCTCAGGAGGAGACCTGCTTGGAGGAATACTGGATCTGAAGCTTGTTTTGTTTATTCCGGGTTATGCTTTGTTTATTTGTGGTTTGTTGTGTGGTGGTTTGTCATGGGTTGGTTTGTTTGTTTTTGTGTTTGTTTTTCTTTTTTCCCTTGGAGATTTTTTTTTCTTTCCCTTTTTTCCACTTGCCAAAGAACTCCAGGCCAGCCTTATTTCCAGGAAGCTGCTGTTCTCTGTTTCAAGGGATGCTCATGCTCCTCAGCTGAGAAATTCAGGAAAGTGTTTGGCCAGGATCCTAATAAAAGGAAGGTCCCGCATGTTCATTGTTAAAATATACATGTTCCCTGGAAATAGCAATGGCTGTAATTTGTACACTAATGGATGCAGTATAATGTGTGTTAGATTTGTTTTTCATGTTTGACTGCTTAATATTAGTTCATCAGAGGAAATCAACTAGAAGGGGGATGGCTGTGCTCTTTTCAAATAGCACCTGTCCTGTGCAATTCATAGCCCGGAATTAGCCTGGCTGCCTCCAAGTCCATAGTGCCAACACAAAACAAGGAAGGGATTAAGAAATGAAGGGGGGGAAAGGCTAAATTCAAATATAAAAGAGGTTATTTTTTGTGGCCTCTGCAAGTTCACAGTGATACTCTTTATAAGCCTAAATGTTTTTGGCAATAATTAAATAGGCAGCAATGAGACACTGCTAATGTTTTGTTATCTGTATGCATTTCAGGACTACAGTAGTAGCAGCTGCTGCCTTTTTGGATGCCTTTCAGAAAGTGGCTGACATGGCTACTAATACACGTGGTAAGCAGATGTGTCAATATTGAGTTTAACAGAATGCTATGTAGTTTATACCATTTATCGTCATAAAAAAAAGTCTTTAACTTGTTACATTGACAAGCAGATTTGAGAGACATCTGTTAGATGGACTTCCATGTTGCAAAAGCAGCACATGAAAAAGGAAGGAACCTCTCTAATAAAAAAAAAAATTGCTGGAAATGTGGCATTTAAATGTGTCATCAATCATGTGAACACTTCTTAATTACCATTTGAATTATATGTTGATGAATAATATTTTAGAAAGCAAAATTTACTGATATCTGTGTTCAGTGATGCTTCTGTACCTTAAGTGAATGTAAAAGGATTGATATCAGCTGGTGTAAATAAGTGTGGGGTTGCTGAAGATGGAGCTGATACCAGCTGATGGTGTAGTCTTTGGGGGCCTGTACTTGTGTCTTTAAGGAAACTCCTTGCTTTTGTTTCCTCTTCAAGTCTAACATTACTGGTCAAAATTAATTTTCCTGGTCTGTGGGCTTCTCTGGGCAATAGTCTAATCTTGTTGGTGAGTATGGAGGCCAAAACAGTGCAGCTGGCAATCTTTGCAGGCTGCAGTTGGGTGTTTCTCTCAGATGAGGGATGCTCAGTGCCCAAAGCATGGCACGCAGCTGTCCCCGCAGCGGTCCAGCGTTCCCCCTGGTCACCGTGTGCCTGGGCTCTTTGGCTGAGGTGCAGATCCAGTGTGTGTATCACTGCTGAGGGAATGGCTTTTGCTCACCTCTAACCTTAGAGGTTTTGTATTTTTGAAGTCCTGACGTGCTCAGCACTCGGCGGGTAAGGAACAATCTCTGACCAGAAGAGCCTGCATGGCCAACAGCAGTGGGCAGGCTCAGCCAGGCTTCCCTTCCCTGCCTCTCTGGCTAATGGGAGTAGCGGCTGCTGGAGCAAGTAGCAAGCTATGGAGTGGCTTGAAGGGAACATAAGAAGTTTCTCATAGACATCCCTTCTGTAATTTATGGATAATTTACTCAGAATAAAAAACACTCTAGAAAGTGGAATAAATGAAGGATGAGACCCAAGGCAGAGCTTAACTTGGATTTCTAACATTTCTTTCCTTTGAGCATGCTCTCTTCTGTTTATTGTCCTTTCCCCAAAGAGAAAACAAAGCAGACCTACCAAAATCCTTGAGACTTGTCTTGTGGCTGTGCTGGCAGGGTTATAGGACTTGCATTGAGATACCAGAACAACTGAAACTCTCCTACTCTCAAACAGAAATGTCTTGTGTGAGTTTTTGAAGGGTATTTTGCACTTTCTACTGTGTTATTTGGTTCATGTCCAACAAGCATCGTGTCTTGTCTCTTATCTCTTCAAACACACCCTTTACAAGAGGAGCTCTGTAAATCCAGGCCTGCCAAATTTATATAGCTCCTCTGTTCTGTCTTTCTGTCTTCCCTGACTGAAAGGATAGAAGGGAATCTTGTTTTTATTTTTAGAAAGTGATGTTCTGGGCAAAGAATCAAAATTCCAAGCTAGTTGGTGGTTCTGATCTGCCTCCCAACCCAGCTTCTACTACTGCCCATTCCAGTCTTTGAATAGAAGTAGTCTGTTGCCTTGGAACATCTCTGAGGTTGCACATTGGTCCTTCAACAAATACAGATATCTCCTGCTTCTGTGGACAGGGATAAAAGCCTGACCCCATTGAGGATGATGGCAAAACGCCCTATGACTTACTTGACTATGATTTCATAAAACTGTATTTTTGTCATTAGTGTGAACAGCCATATTCAGAAAATAAAATCAAACAAACAAATGTTTTTCTTCTCTAGCAGCTTCCCAGTTGTCTCGCTTGGAACATTTCTCTGTTAAATTTTGCCTGTTACTTACCTAGCTTATAAAATCATGGTTTTGGTTTGACTGGAGTCAGACACCTGACTATGCCTCCTGCTGTTTAGAGGGTTCTCAGTTAACAGATAAACCAAAGTCAGCAAAGTTCACATTCAGCTTCTGGAGATAGACAAGACTTGTGCAGCACTTTGCGTGACACAGGCAGGGAGGGTTTGGTGTATTTTTAAATCCCAAGGCTGGTTTATCATTGCATGAGCCAAATGCTGCTTCTGGGAACTGTATATGAAAATGCTGAAGCAGATGACTGTTCTGGAGGGACAGTGTTAGTTCCTTGTAGGATGACTGAAGTGTTGGGAAGCTGAGCACTGCATTTTATTTGTAATTGCTTATAGTTTAACAGAAAATGGCCTGTTATTTTAAGACCCACTGATTTAGCTGATGAAAGTGTTTTATCAGTCAGCAGAAGCACTCTCTGGCTACTCTTTAATCTGTTTGCATCAGCATTGGCTTTGAAAGAAGTGTTTACATGCATGTACATGTCCACACACATGTGAGATGATTACCTTTGCAGACACCAAGTGCTCAAGCACATGAGCTTATTTCCATCAACTCCAGTCCTTGTTCCATTTGGTATCTTTCTCTGCCTCATGTGCCATTACTGCTGTTCCCAAATACTGGCTTTTCCCTATTGGTGCATCATTCTGTTGTGTGCTTCCTTCTAATTCTGCAACAGATGCTTATCTTCACATTCCCATTGGGAGCTTGAATAGAGGGCATAACTGAAGCTCTGCCTCTGTAAAAGCCCATGGTTGGATGAGTCTGATAACCTGCACTTTGCTATATTTTCTTCATGTTGTTGCTTTTAAAGTAGGAAAAGCCCTGAATGTGAAGTACCCCGTGTTTTGTGGTGATTCAACACGGAAATTATTTTCCTGGCCAACTCATTTAAGTTTTTCCTTCCTTGTCTGCTGTCTCTCTCTCTTTAGATGTGTATCAACACAAAATACAGTTTCTCCTATTTCCCTGAGTTCAGTTCTCTTAATTCAATGCTTTTTGACTTCAGTCTGTCAAGCAAAAACATGGGGAGAATACTTCTGATGCATCTATCACCAAAAGGTTTTATTTCTGTAGGTCTGATCACTGAAAACTATTATTTGGATGGAGGACTCTGTCAAGTTAGGTACTGATTCTCTAATAATGGAAGCTGTTTTTGCTAATAACAGATATTTTAAAACCAAAATTCCTTCAGATGTTTTGACTTCTGAGCTCTGACAAGATACATGCATCTATCTAGCAGTTTGTATTATTCAAGATATATCTTTTTGGCATAGAGCCTGACAGAACTTGATAGTCTTCAGTAGAATCTGGTCTCACTGTGGTTATTAAATAGAATACTCACAAAATGCCAAATTAAATAGGTCCTTCAGGATACCTTTAAACCCCAGTGAAGTTCCCTTGTGTGGAAGACAAGGTGTGTGTATGTAAGTTTTTGTTGGAGTTTTCTTCATATGACCTAAGTCTTTCAGTATCAGAAAATTGGAATGTTTTTCTCTGCATCAATTTTAACTGAAGCATAGAAGAGATTTAAGTCTGATTTTATCTAATACCTGGTATTTTGTGCATTAGCAATTTTTTTTTCTCTTATGAAAGCAAGAACCATGCTTCCCAAATACAAACATATATATAAGCATGTGGTAGATTGTGTCCAAACAGTATGTAAAAGGATGTGTGTAAATGGTTTGGTTATTTTTATGCTAGTAGTATTCTGCCTCTGCTGCATTTGAGTGTCCTTTATAGGTAAGTGCTAGAATTCAGGAACTTTAACAAGTAGGTAGGAAGAGAAGCTCTCCTCATTGTGTTCTGAGGTAAAGTGAAGACATGCATGCTGACTGTATCTACTTAATACACCATGAGTAGCTTCAGTGGGGAAAAACCTGCCCCGGTCTTGCCTACCTGCAACTTCACAGGTGTAAATTAAAATTTATGGAAATATTATCTAAAAGCTTTGATTTATCCTGAAGCTTAAAACTGATCTTCAAAGTGAGATTGTTAATGAGGCAGCTGATACCCAGTCACATGAGGCTTTTGTTTTCCACTTGTACCAGAAGGTGTTGCACATACATGGTGGATGGTGTTTGATACTAGCAGGGGATTTACATCACAATACTGCTGTGTATCATCTTGCCTTCTCAGGCTGGTTGGATTCCATGGATTGTAGTGCAGTTTGATTTTTGCCTGGCTTCAGCTTGGCAAGTGCTACTCAAGGTACGTGTTCCCTGCCATTGGTTGATTTGACATCTGTCAGGCTGGCTGGGGCTGTTTACATTTCCCATCTTTCATTGTGCAGATGTCTTGAGAGGATTTTAAGGCAATGCAGAGCTAATGACAAGAGTTGCAGGAAATTCCAGTCAAGGGTGCTGGGGGGCAGAGGTTGGGAAGGGAAGAGCTGTGATGGTCAATCAGCTATAAAGGGACACTGAGCAGACCTGGAATCAAAAGTCAGCCTGAGCCTGTGTGGTGTGCAGCAGTAGCAGGGTACTAAAGCCAGCACAGCCATTTTGATGTTAGCCTTTTGAGGAGCAGGATATATCATTCTGGTGGAAGTGCTGTGATAACATGTTGGTACTTTATTCAGGCCCCATTAAACTTTATCAGCACTCAGAAATGTAAATGTAGGTTAATGCTCTTACTTTCAAAATGAAATCTGATTAATATGTGTGAATGTCTGCCTCAGGTAGCTCTTATGCTGCAGTATTTAGTGATGCACTTCATGTTTAATAAAGCTGCTTAAAATAGCACCTTTGCTGCAGATCTGTGTTCCTGGGCAGCCTCTGCAGCCATGTATTGTGGCAGTGCACCTTCAGGGAGTCCTTACTTTGGGTGTTCAGTTGTCACCTTAACCAGGATGTAAAAGGTATGGATTGAAGTGGTTTTCCAAGGTGACAGAGCTGCACAAAGTGTTGCAGTGCTGGAATTAGCATCTGTTATCTCCCAAGTAAGTGTGCTTGGGCCTTCTGAACCAGTATCTCTCTCCCTGCAAATCAGGCACAGTGTGACTCCAGGGATAAATCTTCGGTGCCACAGCAAAACCTTGTGGACAGTACTGAAAAGTGGCTTTTGATTTTGTATTTATTGTTTTCATTTAAAAATAAACCAAAACAACAAAACAAAAAACCCAACTGAAAACAGCCTGGGGAGGAGAAAGACACCACACTCTATAGTAGTAGACAACATATAGAGCTAAAATCCGTGTAGCGTTTTGGAAATAAATGTTGATGCTCCTGACTATGGACTGGGGAGCTGTGATCATGATCTGCATAATTTCAGAGGGAAAACAAAGCTGAGCACAAGAGGAAAGGGATTCTCATTGTCCGATTCTTCTGTCTTTCTGACTCCTCTTTAACTTCAGATGCTCCTACTTGAATAACAAAACCTTTGTTTGAGCTTCCTGTCAGTTAAGATAAGACTTTGTAATAAACACTTATTTCTCCCATGGAGTCTTTGAAGTAAAATAATACAGTCCAGTATTTTGTTTCTTTGTGGAATTTCAAATACAAAATAATTAGGAAGAAAATTATTTAAATGAATCATTCAGCCTTCCATTATACTTTCATGAAGATGATGCAAAATACAGGACCAATTCAGAATTGCTGGCAGATAATTTTGAAACTGGATGCATGTTACACATCTGTTACATTTGGAGAAGTGGGACTTGGAAATACTTACAAATGCTAAAGATACAAAACATCTATGATGGGCAGGGAAGTTCTCTGTTGCAGTATTCCCTTCTCTCTCTAGACAAGCAGCAAATGTCAGTCCATGCTTTCAACAGGTGTGGACTCCAAGAACTCTTCTGCTGTGAGCCTTTTTGGCTGGAGCAGTAGAATGGGAGAAGCATCTTATATGCCCAAACACAAGAAAAGTGGTTTGGTTATTAATTACTAGATCTTATATTTAGGGAATTAAAAGAGCTGCTGTGCAGTAAGATATTACCATTGCCTTTGGGTGAGTGCATGCATTGCAGCATAAAGAAATTTTACTTATTTAGGCCTTTTTTTCATCTTGATGTCAAGATGAAATCTAGCTCAGAGTCATTGGCAACATCTGGGCTGCTTTGATGTTTCTACCTAAGGAGAAATTTTCAGGTTAATAGGAGTAATTGCTTTAGTAACAAGTCATCAGCTACCCCTTGGTACAGTGCACGGTGAGATGCATAAGTAGATTTTGCATTTGCCTATGTCGCGGTTTGGGGTCAGGGCAACCCCCAGACCGATAACAGACCGCTCTCTTTTAACCCCCCTCCCTCCCCAAAGG
>JAOEGS010006491.1:127334-138675 GCA_025447755.1 Corythornis vintsioides | reverse complement strand
ATGAAACATTTTCATGTATTAATGAACCCAACTGCAAGCCAGGGACTTGGCCTGGGGACAACTGCAGGTGACAAGACATGTGTGGATCAACTTCTGGTAGATGGCAACACAACTCTGGAAGCTCTGAGCTCATCAAACATGATTTCCAACAGGAGTTCCACCACTCGACCTGCTGCTTCCCATGCTGGAGCAGCTGAGGAGTAGCAAAGGAAAGGAAACCCAGGGGTGGTGTTGATTTGTCACTTTTGATCCTTTTCCTACAGCCAAGGTACAACCTTGGGTCACCCCTTCATCTTCAAGTGCTTTTTGCCAAACTTGGCTGGAAATATATGTATTTTTTTGCCCTGCCTTTCAACTTCTAACTATATTTCTTCTTTTCTGTCTTCCCCAGAAGCTGTGGAGGAATGCTTTATTGCCATGAACCTTGACATTTTGGGGAGCAAGGACTTCAAACCACATCTGTCTTTCCTAAAGCTCTCCAAAGCACCAAGATTGAGAAGAAGGTTGAGTAACTGGCTTGAAAATTGGTTGTTTTTCTACTGGGACCCATTCTGATTATTTTCTTTCTGGTGAAGGACTGTACACTTAATGCAACTAGGAAAAAAAAATGCCATGTCTATTCTCCCACAAAGCTTGTGTGGGGGCTGGCCAAGAGTTGCTTGCTCATCCCTGAGTGGAAGAGAGGAGTGATGGCGTTCTGGTAGAGCACAGGGTGTTTTCCTTAAGGTGGCCACCAGAACTGCCAGCTCTTTCTGCTCTAGCCAGCCCTCAGCATCCCCTGGGGGCATGGGGGTTGTTCCACCCCAGGGGCAGGACTTTGCTCTTCCCCTTGCTGAATGAAGCTCCTGTCAGCCCCACTTCTCCAGCCTTTTGAGGTTCCTCTGCATGGCAGCATGACCCATTCCTGTCAGCAGAGCTGCTGAGGGTGCACTCTGCCCCACCATCCAGACCAGTAATGAAGATGCTGAGCAGGACTGAACCCTCTAGTGACCCAATATCTCTCTAGTCACCACCTCTGGACAGGACTGTTCACCCAGTTTTCAACCTCACCACATTCATCCAGCTGATGCTTCAGCACCTTCTCTGGCAGGATCTTCTGGGATAAGTGTCAAAAAGCCTTCCTGAGGTAGACAGCACTCACTGCTCTTCCCTTGTCCACCAAACAGTGCTCATCCCTGTTCACACCTTGAAACCACTGCTCCTAAAATACCATTATTCTCCACTTCAGGGCTGTAAAACCAAAGTGGGGCAGGGCAGTGTGTTAATTTATCACCAAGCATGTTGACTCTGTCCCTGTACAGATGTCCCTGAGGTCAGTAAGGGAAACTTTAGACACAGGATTTAATCCCAAAGATCCAAATTTGAATTTGGAATGTGTTGTTGAGCTCTGGCATGTCCGCTGGAACCCCTGATGGTTGCATCTGCTTCAAAATCAAAATGCACTGGGAAAAGAAAGGAGGACAAGTGACTGTTTCTAATACCCTGCTTCTGAAGCCTGCAGCAGGAAAACCAATCACCCTAAACTCCAGAAGATGCCAAAGCACAAGACAAAATGTTATTTTAGTTGTTATGATGCCATCTGCTGGCTGTAATTACTTCCTTTAGCCCACAAATAAGTCTTTCCTTGCGGTGAGGATGCAGTGTGAGCACTTCATGCCACTCCAGTGCCTGTTGTGTGGAGCCTGAGAAACGATTGCTGATGCTCACTGCTTGCATTCCACATCTGGAGGGTGTTTTCTAACCAGACAGCTGTGGGATGGTGCTGGTGGAGGAGCTGCAGCCCTTGTCCTTGGGGGGTGTGTGTGTGTGTGTGGAAGGAGCTGCTTCTCTTGGTTTCTACTCGAGTTAAAGTAGTGAGAGATCTTTATTTTTCATCAAGGGGCAGCCTTAATCCTGCCCCCTCCTGCCCACTTGGTAGCTTTCTGCAATATTATGACTTGGAAACTTGCTCAGGTTTCCACCTGCCTCCCAATTTACCCAGAGCAGAGTGGTCCCAGGGTTCCATCCCTGCCCTGGGCAGCCTGGGACAGCCCTGGAGGGGGAGGAATCCTCCTGCAACCCCTGTGCCATGGACTGTGCACATCTCCCTGCCACGGGGGCTGTTGTTCCAAGGAAGGTTTCTTGTCAAGAGGCTGTTTCTGTTGTTAGTGGTGCCCTCCTGGGCATCTGGGAGCAGGGCTGAGCAAACTCCCTGGAGCTCTGCATGGGGCTCCTCGGAGCCTCGTTAAGCAGCTTGCTCATTAGGTATGGGGCAGGCGGAGAGTATTCCCTGGTTGCTTCAAAAAAGTTTGAATTGCAGGACATAAAAAGCTAATTTAAGACTACTTGATTGTTATTGATACATTTCTAAGGTCTGTTCCTTTTTAATAAGTGACTTTATGAACCTAAAACTCTTAGTTTTGTGAACTTCTGTGACAGTATGGTAGCTGAACAGTGAAATGCCTCAGCTCCTCTTCAAACTTTTAAATACTCTTCAGAAATGAGACTATTTCCAATTAGGGATATTTTTTTTTTTTTTAAATTTTTCTGGTAAATGAAAATATTTTCATTTCATTAATTCTAGAGCTTTGTTTCCATTTTCCTGTTTCGATTTGTTTGGGGTTTTTGTGCTGCTTGGCTAACACTTGTACAATGGCTGCTGTTTCTTGCTCCTGTAACATATTTTCAATGACTGCTGAGAAGAGCAGAGCCTGCAGCTGGCATCATCCAGATTTTGGTGGAAGAGCAAATTTGATGATGGCAAAATGTTGACAGATGTGTGTGGACTTAACCAGTTTGATTTTGCTTATATCTGTACATGTGCTGGGTATGTGGATATTAAAAAATGTCCATACCCAATCATTATATAGTTGGAAAAAAAGCTATTTATTTAGTTTATTTTATTTAGCCTTTCAAGAAATGCTTTATTTTTAGTTGTGCTTTTGGTTGGTTGGTTCTTTGTTTTGGTTTTTTTTTTAACTCTGCTAATGTTATTTGCTTTTTCTTTTTGTATTATAAGAGATTTTCATCAGTTTCACTCCGTGAGCTCCTTGAGACGTTTATATAAAACTTACTAGTGAGTTAATCTACCTCTTATTTTTTGGAGTCTTTTTTTTACTTCCAAAAAATAGTTGAACCTCCATAACTAACTTTTGCCACCTTTATTTTGCTACAAGCTCCCTACATTTGTTCTGGTTGTAAATGGAATCCATCCCCAGTAGGAACATTGCAGTGTTTGTATTGTTACGTCTGCTAGCTCCCTAACCTGAAAGTAGTACCATTAGTAAGAACCTAGTGGAAAATATGTATTTAAATCTTTCCCATTTCTTTTCTTATGACCCATTAGAACAGAAACAGATCCATAAGTGTTCCAGAAACATCTTAGTGGCAGCAGAAGGTCCTCTCCATTGTTTCTAATTACTGTGTGTATTCACCTTGTAGTGATATTCCACGGATTCCTGAGACCTCTCACCCCCCGTTAGAGTCTAGTGAGTACACACCTTCCTCCCTTCCTCCTTCACTGGCCTCTTACACCTGGCACAAGACTTGCAGCTCAGAATTTTCTGAAAGAGGAGCATGGGAAGATTGAATTGGATCCAAGGTTTTTCATATGTCAAAATGCAGAGGGTTTTGTCTTGTGTATGAAATTGGAAATGAAATAGATCTCATTAAAGCCATGCAGGTGTCAAATCTTAGCAGGGTTTTCTTGTTTACTTCTAGAACTTGGTTGATTTGTACCATACTGGCACACATGCTGTGACCCAAAACAATTACTTGTCCTAACATAAGAGAGAGAACAGGTACAAGGGGTGGCTAGAGGTACAAATGGTGTCAGGATTTCACCTCCTGCACCATCCATACTAAGTCCAGGGTTTTTTGTTTTCTTAACAAGAACTCTTTGGCTAGGTGAACTTTTTTTTCATCATGCTTCAAAAGAGTAGTTTTCTTTTTAACTATCCCATTTGGAATGTGTCAGCTAGAGTGCCTGAGGACCATGGATCCCAGTCCTTTCTCATCTGAGCCTTGGCTGAGACTCAGCTAGAAACTTTCCCTTGGGTGAGAAGGACAGAGGGTCCTGTGGAGACACCAAGTGGTGTTGCACAAACTTCTTAGTGAGGATTTTTTTTGCTACTGAAGACCTGCTGTCCAGCAGTTGCCAGAGCATCCCACATACCTGACATGTCCCATGTGTGCCAGTTCCTTGGCAGTTAAAATTTCTGAGGCTCCCAGGAGTAGGACCCATACAACAGATGTGGGTTTATTATTCAAAGGTTTGAGATCTAATAATCATAGAATGGTTTGGGTTGGAAGGGAGATGTGTAGCTCTATTAGGACAGGATTTTATTTAAAATGTTTTGTATATGTTTTGTCTTTGATATATGAGGAGCACTTTTTCATACATTATTACAAATAAAATGTGGCAGCTTTAACCTGGGTAGGGGTATCCAGACAGTCTTTTTCTCTATGCTACCACATCAGTTTAAAATCTTTCTGTATATTAATCCACTTACACTGTGTATAAATACAAACTTTGGATGGAAAGTTCACGTGTTTCTCATGTGGTTTTAGGTTCAAGTTCTTTTGAATCTCAGAAGATGGAAAGGCCTTCTATTTCTGTTATATCTCCAACCAGCCCTGGAGCTCTGCGGGATGCACCACAGGTCCTACCAGGGCAGCTTTCTGTGAGCATATTTTGGTTTTCCTTAGTTAAAGAAAATCTATTAAGTGCTGATATGAATTTCTAAGTATACAGCAGGCTAAAGAAAAATCATGGTTCTCTTAAATTGTTTAGCTGTATATTATACTTTTCATAAGCACATTTGCAAGGTGACAAAACATTGATATATTTCAGCTGTGCCTCAGGACTGCAGTCAGGGCTTCCATTTTCAACATAGCTTTTAATTTGCAGAGCTGGTTTAAATGCACTCACAGATACAAGACTATGCAGTGAGTACAATAAATAAAATCAGCCACCACCACTTTATTCAGCTGTGGTAAACAGAAAAAGTTTTGGTATATACTATCATTTTTTCTAACTAAACATTCAGAGATTTGAAATCAAATACATCTCATTGTCACTTGTTGAAAGCAAGTTATTTTTATGTGGTTAATTTGATAATCTGAAAATTCTGAGGGTTTTTTTTCTATGTTTTTCTAAAATGTTTTGTGGTAACTTGATTCTTGTAGGTTAAACTGTGGTATGACAAAGTGGGACATCAGTTGATAGTAAATGTTCTGCAAGCAACAGATTTGCCACCACGAGTAGATGGACGCCCTAGGAATCCCTATGTCAAAATGTATTTTCTTCCAGACAGAAGGTGGTAATATTTCAGTTTAGAAAATTGTGTTGTAATTTGCCATGTATTGAATCAACTTTTAAATGAATGCTGACGAAGTAAAGAATTATTTGAATAATTTTCTATAGTTGGATTGATTATAACAAAATTATAACAAAAATAACAAAATAATTGCTCTTGAATCATGCAAGTCAATATCTTATATATATAATATATATGCAAGTTAATATTTGACTTTACAGACTTCTGGATGAATGCAATACACTGTAGAGTAAATACTTCTTATCTTTTAGGCATTATCAGATCAGAGAGTAAGTGCTAATGAGTAGCATTTGGTGATTTAGTTAGCCCTACAAACAATTCCCAATAAATCTTTCTGTTTCAGTGATAAGAGTAAAAGGAGGACCAAAACAGTAAAGAAAAGTCTAGAGCCAAAATGGAACCAAACTTTTCTCTACTCACATGTACATCGGAGAGATTTTAGAGAACGAATGCTGGAGATAACTGTGTGGGATCAGCCAAGGGTGCAAGAAGAAGAGAGTGAATTTCTGGGAGAGGTGATACACACAACCTCATTTCTCCTCAGTTTGCTTGGTTTTGAATATCTATGTATATATATATTTTATCTATCTCTTTGTATGTGTGTGCCTTGAAAGTAAAATTAAAACCTGATGCTTTTCTTACTAGATTCTTATAGAGCTGGAGACAGCACTTTTAGATGATGAACCACATTGGTATAAGCTACAGACACATGATGAATCTTCACTACCTCTGCCTCAGCCATCACCTTTCATGCCAAGAAGACATGTTCATGGTGGAGAAAGCACTAGCAAAAAATTACAAAGTAGGTGCAAATTTCATTTATCTTTTCTAATTCAAAATTTAGAGATCCTGGATATGGAGTAACAGTATTTAACTTTCATATACTAGATAAAAAAACCCATAACTATTTTGTAATCTTTAAACATAAGGAAAATGTGTGGAAGAGATGCAAATTATGACACAATGGCATAGCAGGCTTTCATCTGTGGCACAACTTTCAAGTTTGTGAAACCCATTGGAATTCTTGAGAAAAAGAAAATTGTTCAGACATTTGTTTGCATCTGTTTCCTTTTAAATATAAAGATGAAGTTCATCACATTTTTTAATAATTAAAAGCTTAATTTTTTTGTTTTAAAAAGAAAGTCCTTGAAGACTTATGAAGGTTAAAAACACTTTTCATCATGAAGTTAGTCTTGACCTGCAATATGCTGATTTATACAGTCAGATAAGAAGTGCACTTTTGCAGCAAAGAGAAATTGGATTAATTATTTGGGAGGGGAAGTTGTTCTGATGGGTCTGATTTCAGGTTTGTATGTGGCATATTAAAATGCATGTATTGAAATATTTTAATATTGTAGCTTTTCTGTTCATTTATATTAATTTAAGATTTGTTTAGAAAAACAAAAGGCCTAGGGGATTATTTTAAAATATGTTTCCAAGGTATTTTTCTAATTTTTCTGAAATGTGAAAGTCCTTTATTCCAGCTGAAGTGTAGGGAATTGGTTCAGAGTCAGGAATGAATGATAAAAATGTGATACTGCTGTAACTGCTGCATGAGGATATGTATAGAGAGACCAAACTAAAGGTCAGTTTTCATGAGTTATTTGAACTTTCCTAAAGCTGGCAGTGCTGTTTCCTCTTCCCCTTTCTCACCATATGCTGCCACTTCTTTCCTGCTGAGTTGATTCAGCTTACTCACTGAAATAACACAAAAGTGGGGATTTTTTTTCTTTATTTGAGGTAATGTTTTGCAGGTTTAGTGAGAGAAACTATCCTAGTAGAGGATTACTGAGGACTTGAGTGAAGGAGAAGGGTAAAGGAGGCTGCAGCAGCTGTAAGATGTTAAATTGGCTAAGCTTCTTGTGTCACTGCAGTTTAGGTCTCCTCCTCTGCTGCTTAGCCTTAAAAGCATCTTTTCAATTTCAGTAGTATGTTAATGAACATATTTTTACATTTGATACCACAACCAGATGTTCAGGAATTTGTTTACCTTACTGTTGTGCAGGATCTCGGCCAATCAGTGATAGTGACATCTCAGATTATGATGTTGATGATGGTATTGGAGTTGTTCCTCCAGGTGCGTGGGTGAACAGCATGGTCCTGCTTTCTTTTTCTTTGGTTTTTGCTTGTTTGGTTGGTTTTTTTGGGTCTTTTTGGTTTTTTTTGTTTGTTTCTCTAGAATATTTTGGAATATTGAGGATACTGGTTTTGGAGAGTGCATTGTGAAAAGAACAGTTTTCCAGATTATTCCATGGTACCTGTCATGAATCATGGTCAATTAAAAGATTCTACTATTCAGTCATTGATATTCTTTTTACATACCATTCTTCATATGTGAACCACTGGATGGTTCAAATCCTTTAATTGCTTACTGTATAATGTTCCAAGCACTATTTAAACCATTAATTGAAAAAAAATAATAATTTAAAGATAGTAAATAAGATCTCAATGTCAATTGCAAGCATTTATTTTATTTTGCTTTTTGTTTAGATATAATGCAGTCTCCATGGACTTTATTGAGAATGCATGGCTGTAGATTAAGATGCATGTAGCATGGCTGTATCTTTTATAGTTTTCATAAGCCTTCATGAACTGTCATTACCTTAAATGTTCATAAATATATACCTGTAGAGACTATTGTGATTTAACTTTTAGTTCAGCATTTTTTACATAACTGAAAATGAATAATTTGGAATACCATATTTTGCTACTTCTGTTTGCCTGTTGCCACAAGTCAAATGAGTATGTTTGCCAAGTATCCCAAACAAACTGAAGAGTCTCTGTGTCATTGCCAGCACTAAATCAGTTTTTCTGTGTATTTTCCTGCTGAATTAAATCATGGTGGCAATTGGAATAGCTCTCTATCTTTGTGATCTACGTTTAAAATAATCTGGCATTTTTTTTGTTATATAACCATACAAATAAATAACTTATTTTATTAACATAATATCATTTTGATGTTTACTGAGCTAAATTCTCTTTCCGTTGTTGTTGATTTTGTTCTTTAATACACTTACCACCTGAGTTATTTGGAAGGAAATTTGTTCAGATATGTCTAGTAATGATATTTAATGAAGTTATTTCAGAATCACAGAATGGTAGGAGTTGTAAGGGACCTCTAAAGGTCATCTAGTTCAGCCCCCCTGCCAGGGCAGGATTGCTTACAGGAACAAGTGCAAGTAGCTTTTGAAAGTCTCCTGAGATGGAGATTCCACCACCTCTCTGGGCAGCCTTTTCCAGTGCTCCCTCACAGGGAACTATTCCCTCATGTCTAGGTTGAACCTCATGTTTTACAGTTTATGGCCATTGCCCCTAGTCCTGGCACTGGACACCACTGAGAAGAGCCTGGCCCCATCTTCCTGACACCCACGCTTCAGATATTTATAAGCTTTGGTGAGATCCCTCCTCAGCCTCTTCTTCCCCAAGCTAAACAGACCCACCTTTCTCAGTCTTTTCTTATATGGTAGGTGCTCCAAACCCTTGATCATCTCTGTGGCCCTGCACTGGACCCCCTCCAGTAGCTTCTTGTTCATTTTGAACAGGGGATTCTAGAAGTGGACACAGTGTTCATTGTGAGGCCTCAACAGCACAGAGTAGAGGGGGAGGAGAACCTCCCTCAGCCTGCTGGCGTGCTCTTCATGATGGATGCCATTGGCCTTCTTGGCTGTGAGGACACACTGTTGGCTCATGGTCATCCTGATGTCCACTCCTGGTCCTTTTCCCCAGAGCTGCCCTCCAACAGATGAGCCCCAAACCTGTACTGATCCATGGATTTGCTCCTCCCCAGATGCAGCACCTTACACTTGTCCTTATTGAATTGCATTAGAATTCCTCCTGCCCAGCTCTCCAGTCTGTCCAGGTCTCTTTGGATGGCAGCACAGCTGCTGCTGTGTCAGCCACTCCTCCCAGTTTGGTGTCACCAGCAAACATAAGACTACATTCTCTCCCTTCATCCAGGTCATTGATGGTTATATTGAATAGGGCCTGACCCCTGGGGAACACCACTAGTCACAGGCCTCCAACCAGACTGTGCCCCCATTTACCACAACTCTCTGGCTCTGTTCTTCAGCCAGTTCCCAATCCACCTCACTGCACAATCACTCAATCCACATTTCTTAAGCTTGTCTGTGAGGATGCCATGGGGACAGTATCAAAAGCCTTGCTGAAGTCAAGGTAGACCACATCCACTGCCCACCCCTCATCCATCCATCTAGTGATGCCATCATAAAAAACTATCAGATTAGTCAAACATGAATTGTCCTTGTTGATTCCATGCTGAGTGCTCATGATAAGCCTTATTTCTTCAGCATGCTTAGAGATGGCAGCAAGTCCAAGCTGTTCCATCACCTTTCCAGGGACGGAGGTGAGGCTGACGGGCCTGTAGTTACCCAGGGCCTCCTTTTTGTCCTTTTTGAAGTCTGGGACAACATTGGCCTTTCTCCAGTCTTCAGACACCTCTCCTGTTCTCCAGGACTTTTCAAAGATTATGGCCTAGCAATGACTTACATCAGCTCCCACAGCACCCATGGGTGCACCCCTTCAGGGCCCATAGATTTGTGGATGTTCAGTTTGCTTAATTGATCTCTAACCCAATTGTCTTCGAATTGAGGCAAAACCTTCCTTTTTCCAGACTTCCTCTGTGATCTTGAAGGTCTGGGACTCCTGGTAGCTGCCTTAGTAGTAAAGACCAAGGCAAATGTGGCATTTAATAAAGCTTTAGTTATATTATTTCAGTTGTTAATTATTCTTCTGCTTTAAATATTCAGAAGACAAGGAAGTTATTTTGCCTCCTTAAAGACTCAAGTTTTTCACACTTTCTGAAAAGCAGACAACTGCAAAATGTTGAACAAAAGTGCACTTGATTGCTACTGTAAGCTGTAAAAGGAAAGATGTAAATAATTTGGGTAATTTAACATTGGAAATCCTTAAAACTATGATTTCAAATGTTTTATTAATTGTCAAGGCAAATGGAGTATTAGCATTTAGTAATAACAGAGAAAACCTTTCCTAGAAGCTTTAGCAGATGCAAAGAATCACTGCTTGTATTTACTGCCATTGACTGCTGCATGAAAAATAATGGCACTTTGATAAGTTCAAGAACATTTTAAGAACAGTATTTTTCACTTGTCATATCACAGATGTGTCTTTTATATAATTGTGCTGTATTTTGTAGTGATACGTGTAATTTTTTAATCAACTTGTAGATTTGTTAATAAAAGGAATTGATATCAACAGCTGAAAGTAATTTGAAGCTGGTCTTTAACAGAACTGATTTTTGACAGGTTTTTGTGGCATGTCCCACACCTAGTCACATGAAGAAAGTATTATTTTAAATCTCTTAGCCTTTCCTCATATGAGAGATGCTCCAGTCTCTTAATTATCTTTGTGATCCTGAGCTGGACTTGCACCAGTAACTCCATGTTGATCTTATGCTGGGGAACCCAGTACTCCAGAAGTGGCGTCACCAATGCTAAATTAAATATAAAGGGAGGGTCAGTGAAGGATCAGTGAAGAATTTAATAAAAAAATGAGCATATTTTAAGGTTTTTTTAACCAAAACATAAGTTAACTTTCTCAAGTAAAAAGAGAAAAAGCTGATATACAGTTGGCAATATCCCAAAGGGTATTTTTCATGAGCAGTATTGCTATCCTATGGGTAACTCTTCAGAACAATTGATATTCTTATCATATGTGATCTGTATAAATGGTATTTAGTTCCTTCCATAGCAGTGTGACATCAACACAACACTTTGTCACTGTCTGTTTTGTCTTTAAAACAGCAAAGAAAGTTCTGGTGTCAGACATTTGCTAGAAAGCTTTTCACCATCCATCCAGCTCCCACTTCATGTCACTCCTGTTTCCCATGAGCAAGTGAGAAACTTTGCATAAGCTGCCACAAGCTTGATTGCTGCTCTCATGCTGGTCCATGCAAATAAATTCTCTTCTCACTCTGAAGGGCACAGTGTATTTGTATTTAAGGATATGAAGAAATGCTACTGTTGCTGTCACTGTCATGGTCACTG
>JAOEGS010006491.1:70516-89669 GCA_025447755.1 Corythornis vintsioides | reverse complement strand
ACTCAGCTTGGTGTCATCTGCCAACTTGCTGATGGTGCCTCCATCCCACTGTCAATATCATTAATGAAGATATTAAAGAGTACAGGTCCCAGTACAGACCCCTGAGGGACACCACTTGATCTCTATCTGGACATTGAGCCATTGACCACCACCCTCTGGATGTGACCATTCAGCCAATTTTAATTCCAGCATATTTTAATATACCTTGGCAAAAAATCAATTTATTTCTTGCTTTCTTATTTCCTAGATTTCAACAAGTCTCCACTTCAGAGACAGTGATATTTTATTAGAGATACATGTGTAACATGTACACCCATTTAATTCTGGGTCTAAGGTGGTTTTCCTTGGAATTTGGTGGTGATCATACTGCTAAACAGGGGGTAGTTTCAGTGCTAAAATAATTCTTTTTTTTTTCCAGTGTATGAGTGGGTTCTCTTTAGATGTTATTTATTAACAAGATTCACAGCTTTCCAAAGTCTGGAATGCAGAGTCACTTTGATGATTGTTGTAATGTGAAAGAGGTGGATACCTGTACAGTTAAGCTCAGGAATAAAAACTAGACCTAGAAAGGCAGCTGTAATATTTTTTCTCTAACTTGCTAGTTTAGTATCACTCCCTGTGGTACAATCCTTATTTAAATGAGCCCACATCTGTTTCATACATTATGCTCTCTATCCACTTAATAGATCATTTATAGCATCATGGCATTTAAAATTTAGCAAATAAAATACATCAGTCCCCTTTCAGACTTTAAATGGGGAACTTAAAACCTTAACATTACTTTTGCACTGGTCACTATTGTTAGTGCAGCTTTTGTAGCTCTTACTGATTTTCATAGGATTGGTCTGTTGTGATCCCAGTGCAGGTTGAATTTAAAGTCACATTTTGTGCATCATTAGGTTCACATCCTTAAATGTAACTCTATAATCTTTACCATAGTGCCAAAGAGTATTTACCATACCAAGGATTATGACTAATACATAAAATCTTAGTGAAAATATAATGTCTCAGAAATGTTAAGAAATAGCCATGTCCTTTAAGAAAAAACAACTGTCCTAATTTTCTTTGAGGTTAGGTTGCAGGATGAAAATGAAATCTGTAGCTGTTTTATTTTGTTTATTCCTTACCTTAGGAGCACATTATGAACTTGTTTATTTTAGACAACTGAAGGATAGCATATATTTAATAGACTGTCAATAAAAAAACCCAACACTTATGATGGAAACACGTGCCAAGAACTGCCTTTAATGTTAATTAAAACTTCTTTTATCACAAGAAATACAAGTTTTTTGATTACTTTATGTATCTTTATGAATCAAAACCCATCTTTTCCATTATGTGCACACACTAAATTGTTTTTATTAATACCATATGAATTTATTAATACCATATTAATCTTTACAAAGATTGGAAATCCAGATGTTTAGTTGTAATTCCACCATGTACCATATTTATAATCCTGTAAGATCTGTTACAAATTATAATGCAGGTGCACAATCTTCACAAGGAAGTTTTGTTAAGAGCATGAGGAAAATCCCCAGGAGGTGCTGATGGACTAGCTAGCCTATGGGATGGGAGATGGTCTTGATTTTGTAGAACATGTCTTCTTCCCATTCACAGTGGAAGCCAGGTGGGATTTATCAGTGAGGTGAAAAATAAACTAATAGGTAAGGCATTTTTTGTTGGTTTGGCAGAAGACCATTGAGAACTACACTGAATTCTTGGTAGATTGGTGTGGTGGTTGACTCACCAGCTGCTCACTCCACCCTCCTCAGTGGGATGGGAGAAAGAAAGTGAAGAGCAATAGTAAGTAACAACTCATGGGCCAAAATAAAGACAGTTTACTAAGTGAAGGGAAAAAAATGACAAAAAAAACCCCATAAACCACAATATCAAGTGATGAAAAGTCAATCACTCACCACCTCCCTCTAGCAGACCAATGCCTAGCAATAGATGCCTTGGAAAGAATACCCCCAGTTTTATTGCTGCTGATTCTATATGCTATGAAACAGCCTTTTGGTCATGTGGGGTCAGCTGTCCCAAGAGTTTCCTTTCCCAGTCTTCAGCCTCCTTGCTGGGGGTGGCAGCATGGGAAACAGGGAGGACCTTGGTGCTGTGTAAGCACCTCTCAGCAACAGGCAGAACATCAGTGAGTTATCAACACTGTTTTAGTCACAAATGTAAAACTCAGCACCATACTGTGAAGAAAACTACCTCCATCTCAGAAAGACCTAGTCCACCTGGGATTACTGGAGCCAGACTGGTTTATTAATGGAATTGAAGTATAACATTTTGATTCCATTCATATGTCTGTGTTTCTCTCCTGCATGGCTTGATTATGTACACTGTTATTGTACAACCCTCACATGGTTTAGTAGTAGTAAAAGCTTTAGCTTTAAACTTGCACCCCTTGTTTAAACAGTCTGTGCAGTCAGTTCCCTTCTTTCAGCTACATATACTGATTTTTCTCACATCTGAATCAGCAGCTCTTGAAGAGATGAGAGCTCTTTGAAGTGTGACCCTGACATCAGAGAGAGGAACGTGTCCACACAACTGATTTGAGACACGTGGTAAATCCCTCTAGTTTGAATTTAAGGGGCACTGTGGAATTTAGAGGCTTTGGAATTACAATGCTTCCATATGTAAACTCCTGTGTAGTCCTGCCTCTCAAGAGCTCCAGGAAAAGCACTCTGTAAATATCAGTGTCCTCAAAGAAAATAGATCCCTGTTTTTCTAAGAAGCAGTTTAAGTTCTTGAAGTATTGTTTATGTCAGATTTTTGTTACCTGTGGTAACCAGCTGTGTTCCAATAAAGGAATGGGATTGTATGGTGGCATTACCTATGATTGTTACAGCTTCTGCTAATGTGCTTTTGCTCCTGTGTTAGATTCTTCTTGTGACTAACATGTAAAAAGTATACCAGGCTCCTTACCAGGCAGATGAAATTTTCCATCACAGAATTGAGCTAGATACAACATATGCCCAGATGTGCATGGTAAACAAATATGAACAGAACACAGATGTATTTTCTAGAGCAGACTTACATTTCACACAGTTAGAAATACATTAACAGCTAGTGGGTGAGAATTCTGTTTAACTCCATGCACAAAACTTAATTTCTCCATTGGAGAATTCAGATTTACTTCACAGTTCTCATGAGTTGTTCTCATTTTATATAATGCTATCTAATGATGAAAACCAGACCACAAACACATAGTTAAGGTTAAGGATTTAAATACAACAAAAATCAAGAATTAAAAAGTTAAGGTTGAATATTTACCCAACCTTGACTGAAGTAATTTTCATGTGTAGTCACTGAAATAACATCTGAATACATAATAGAATATTGGGTTTTAGGTATCATAAGTAATAAAGAGCAACATTATATTATATAAATTATTTAGTATAACATGCAGTTGGCAGGGTGAAGCACTAACAGTCACATAATGAAAGGTTTATTTTTTAGAGTAACTAATCTGTGCACCATACACATATAGGGCTAAATTTTTAAAGGGGTCTCAATTTTCCCTCTGATTTTATATTCTCAGTCTATTTCATGCATATATGATAGGATTAAGATACCTGAGGTTTTCCACTTCAGTCACTAATTGCTAGATCTTAATCCTTTCATATCTACCCTTAAAATAAGAGGCCATCTTTAAAAATTTCACCTAAAGTGCTCAATTTTGCCTTCAGATACCTCCATGCAACTTCCATGGAAGTAATTGGAGCTGTGCCTGCATATCTGATGGTGGAACTGGACTCATTGCAATTAAGGTACACATTTACCAACATAATTAGTCATCTGGAATAATATCTGGAGCCAAGTGTGACATTCTGCATGTGCAGAATTTCCTAGAATGGACTCTCTGCGTGTGGGAGATTGAAGATGACAATGATAACTTTTATTTCGTGCCTTAAATTTGTGCCAGTAGCAGAATGTTAATGTCATATGCTGTATTTAGTTTTCTATTTTTAAATAAGAAGTGTGGAAGGAGGAAATGAGAACAACATATTTTTCACAGTGATGTCTTTGTATATTTTTTTCATACCCACCCAGCACACAGACATTCCATCATTTCCACAAGCAAAGTATGGCTGGTACTTGCATGCACAGTCGTGGTGAGTGCCATAGCACAAAATTTGAAATATCCAATCCTGAGTCTACTACTAATTTATTTTGGGTAACTTTGTGCTTGCAGAGCACAGACAAAAATGGATGTGTAAAGAACCCCACACTTAAGTAACAGAAGAAAACCCATATACGAACACTTTGGTACCTCTTAATTCATAATACAAATCTTTAAACATCATGTTTGAGTACTTATTTTCCAGTAATTTAAAATGTTCTGTGTTTTCTGATTGAAAAGTGGTTCCATGCAGCTTTTAAATTAGCATCTATCTCCTGTCACTGGTATGGGGAGGGGCTCTTTACAAAAATCTTTTCAAACTAATCATATAAATCCATGTTTGACCCAGAAACAGACGTTTTTGCATACGTTTTTTTCCCCAAGTGAAATGCCAGGCAGGGATGTTATAACTTGTTAAAACACAATGAACATAGTGAGTATTCTTGTGATATAGAATAATTACTGATTAATATTTGGGTCAGGTTCTAGAACTGTTACAGTGCTGGTTTTCAAGGTATTGGTTATATTGGTGCTCCTTTGCATTTATAGTGCTACTAAGTTGAAGAATGGCAGAATACATAGTTCCTTCTGTAAATTATTTCTTACCATTAATGGTTAACATATTTTAAGGACCCTTAACCCAGGGGCTTTCACACCCCTGTTTCTGTTAGTGCAAGGTCACCTTCCCATGGCAGCCACAGCCAGCTTTAGTTGCCATAATTTGTTCCAATTGAAGGAGATGATCTTCATAGCACCACAACTTCTTGAAGAGTTAAGATTAGATTTCTTTTTTTCTTCAACACTATCATAAGGAATTTGAAAACACAAGAATAACACATTTATTTGAAATATAGGTGACCATTAGAGACCAAAGTAGGGCTTATAAAGGACTTCATATAAAAAAAAGTTTCTAGAAAGTGACTGTATTTTTTACTATGACTGGTTGAATGGAGAAATTATTCCTCTCAGATCTCTAGCTATGGTAAACAGTTATGTTTTAAGATAGTAGTAGGAGTTAATTAATAGGTATTTAAAGTTAATTTTTAAATGCATTAATTCTTAGAATGCTACCATAGTATTTTCTATATTTAAGCAACTACATGTTTAGATGATCATGGATTTATGTCCCCTGCATCTAGATTACTTAATGGGTTTATAATTCATTTTACACCCTAAATTCTTTCACTCTTTTCATATCTGTTGCATCAGCTTGATCATATATTTAAGAAATGGGGATGTCTGCCCATTTTCAGGTAAAGACTCGCCACGGAAGCGGTTGATTTATTGCCATTAGTATTCCTTCGTTCTGTGTTTACACCCCTCTTGTTCTACATGTTTGTACATTTGTTTCGTTGAGATGGAAGTAAGCTAAAGTTGTTGCTAAACCATTTGCTTTTCAAAGAAGTTTTCAGTATTTTTAATTGCTTTTCATTGTGTGTTTTTGCAGCAAGCTTAGTAGTGGAGGAGCGAACGAGACAGATGAAAATGAAAGTGCACCGTTATAATCAGACATCAGGGTCTGGTTCTAGCCAAGAACTTGAGCGTGAGCAATATACCAAGGTAAAGTCAGCAGTATTGAAATGATATTTTGGCTTGAAACTTGAAGGCATATTTAAGAATATATATTTAATTGATTTAAAATTATTAAATAACCCTGAAGAACGCTGTGTTATAAAACCCAACAGAAATGTCATCAAGTGAGAGATTTGTAATGTAATTTTTATCCCCATCTGATGAGCATTAGGTGTAGTCTTTGATGAAGAAAAACAAAACACTTCAGAACTAATTCAGGGAACAAGAAACCTTCAACAGCAGTAAATAAAAAGCTGTATGACTTGGTTTAGGTGCCCCTGCTCAGGCAGGGGGGTTGGACTAGATGATCTTCTAGCTCCCTTCCAACCCCTAATATCTGTGAATCTGTGAAACTTAGGAAGTCCTTGGTCTGCAAATCCTTGGGGGCTGTAAAATGGACCATGGAACTGTCATGGTATGTTTACCCAACTCTTCCCTTCTTCTCTAGGCCCTTGCTGTTGTCTGACATGTAGAGAGGAGGATATAATTTGATTCAATCCCATTCAGCTGTTGTCATTTTTGTATATTTTTTTAATCCTAATAATGCCACATATAAATTTTTTCATTCCCTGAAATACACAGATTGCTCAATTTCTAATAAAAGCTTAAAGATTTCCTCTGATAACTAAGTGTACATGAAATTACATTAATGAAGTTATATAAAGGAAGGGTTTTTTTCCCCACCTTGATAATGCTAAAATGAACCTTGGAAGTTGAAAACTGTGTAGGCTTCTGAGCAAACTGCTGAAAATGTCTCATGCATCTGTACTACCACTTCCAAAACAAGCTGTGACAAAGATGCTTTGTCTTGAGACATCTAATGGAGAATTAGGAGGGGAAATCTTTAATTCCATCCTGTGCTTCCTTTTGCAGTTGCAGCACTGTGTTGGTGTAGTCAAAGGGCAGAGACAAAACCTGTGGTAACTCAGATGTAGGGGAAGCATTCCTGCAGTTTTCTTCTTATGGTGCCATTGAGAGTTGTGTGCTTTAAGTAACTGACCATGGGACAGCAGTATGAATGTAGAAGTTCACTGTAAAAAATGTAAAGACACATGTAGCAACTCTGTGCATTTAAAATAAGGTCTCAGAATAACACTAGTTGGAAGAAAATCACAGCTTTTATTAGTTTCAGCTTCCATGCTACAAGAGACACATTTCCCAAACTCTTCACATCAGTAAGAACTAAAAACTTGGATATTTATATTTATTTTAAAAGATTAAATTTATATATTTATACATTTATATTTGTTTTAAAAGAGACACACTTTACATTTGTGAACAGGTGCCATACATAAAACTACAAACTTTTCCCAGCTTTCAAGAGCTGTGGACAATGCTCCTGCTGTTTATTGCCATAGCACAGGCATTGGATTTTCTGTCCCTTAGGAATATGTAAATAGGCAGTTGGGAATCTAACACCTAAAAGATTTGACAGGTTTGTTCAAGATCTTGTTAAATATGGAGATAACTTTAATAGGGATGTTTGGTTTTTGAGACGACCTTATTGTGAACATAGAACTTAAATGAAAGAGTTTTCAGAGAGAAGAGAAATAAGAGCAACAAAGATTAGGTCCTTACTTGTCAAACTGTGGGATATCAGTGCTATTAAAAAACTAAAACAAACAAACAAAACACAAAATTCTATCAATTTGGATAGAAATTTCCAATGAGATCATCTGTCAGAAGCCAGAGTTTGTATAATAATTACCATATTTGATATTTACTTTGTCACTACCTTCAGAAAAGGTCAACTCAGGACAAGAGGGTGATATGCAGTGTGTCTCTGTGGTACTTCCCAACCAATTTGCATGTTAAAAAGTAGGAAAAGGGGTTTGGTAAAGATTGCAGAAGAGAAAGGAAATGTTCCATCTCAGGACTTTGCCTAGGATGACCAAAGATAGACATTTGTTCATAGTCAAAGACCAGTTTTCTGAGTTGGATTAACTGTGTTTACAAGTTATCCTATTTTTTCATTATGAAACATATCTTTTATCCTGACTCTCATTGTTATCATAAACATTATTTTACTCCTCAATATATTTTACTTATTGGGTTAATGTAGATCAAGTGTATGTTTAAATAGTTGTCAGAAAACATCAACCAGCAATGTTACAGATTTCTCTTATCCTTTAATACCTCCAAATTTCTAGTGTTGCCTTTAGTTTTAAATATATATGGAAATGACATCAAAATTAAAATCACAGTATGATGAGTACTAAATGGAAAGAACTCTGTTGAAAATGGTTTTATTTGGAATATACATTTATTTATTTATTTGAAACAACTCTGAGGAAGCAAATTCTCAGAAGACATCTACTCCTTTCCATGCTAAAACAGTAGTGAGGAGAAAGAAAGTCTGTAGCAGTAGTAGTAGTGATAGTAGTAATAGTAGTAGTAGTAGTCCTGGAGTCCAAATCCAAAAGTCTGGAACTTTTGTTGTATTTTCTCCATGATAGTTGTGTAGTCCTAGATTGGATGATCCAACCTAGAATACATTTTTAAGTGTTGAGAACAAAATATATTAGTGCATTTCAGCACTCTGTACTGTAAATAAAAAAGAAAAAAAAATGTTCACTGGTCTAATAGACATTTTGGGATAGTCAGAAAGAAAGACTAAATGGCTGTCAAAGAAATGGAAGTTGCAAGAAGACTTTAACCCTCTGTAACATAAATATTTCTTTCCCTAGTAGCACTATTTGCCCACTGATTCAGAAGTTTCTATATTTGTTATAGAAATTATACTGTGCTGCACCTGAAGAGAATATTCCCCTCTGCTGTTCAGAGCAATCAGCTCACAAGGATTTGGTTCTTACACTATTAGCATTTGCAAATATTCTTGCTTTATTGCATATAAAACTATCTAAATTTCTCAATCATTCCCCTTCAGGATGGGCTGGATCTCCTTTGCAAAATGTGTATGCAGAATTAATTCCTTAAATTTAAATATGTTTTCTTTTACATTGAAACAAGCCTCTTTTCAGAGGTATCATAACATGGCCTATGCAATTTCCAGTCCATTTCTGGTGCATTTCTTCCATTTTTGTGATTATCTTTTTTCCATTCAGTTTCTCAATCTTCTAGTCTCAGTAAGCAAGCCCTAGTTTTTCAAGTGTGCACCATTAGTGTGTAAACATTTCTAAACATCCATTAATGTTTCTGCTTAGGTAGCATAATTCTGATTTTGCATAGGTATGACAATATACATTAATTAGGCTTTTAATTGAAAATACAATATGTTTTCCATTCCAGATGCCACACACAAAACACAAACACCATGCTGCAGCTTTTCAGAGAATGTGAAACACTTTTGGTTTTTTTGGTTTGTTTTTTTGTTTGTTTGTTTGTTTGTTTTTTTGTTTTGTGGTGGGGTTTTTTTGGTTTGTTTTTTTTTTGTTTTTTTTTTTTGGAAGGTCTGTTTATTCAAGAGAGTTCCTGATCAGAGCACTGTAGTATGGACTTAAAAGGACATCACTTCCATAATTAGATGCACTACTGACTCAGTTAAGACTGTATGACTGGAAAGCATTTAGCATAAAAGTGTAATTGTGGCATTATTTCAGTGGCACTTTGGATTTAATTTTATAATATCTGCAAGGAAGGGCTGGGCAGGAGACCTGGGATTGTAGGAGTTGTGATTAAAGTCTTACAGGAGGCTGGGTATGGCACTTAGGGCTATGTATAGAAAATGCTCTTGGACTATATTATTAATTAACTATCATATTGATATATATTGATATAATATATACCAATATACTATATTATATATATAATTAACTATATTAATTATGTTATTAATGTGTAATTGATATAATCTTTTGATCCCCTTTCATCTGCCCTGAAGAAAAAAATATTTACTATATATGATATTGCTAAGACAGTCACTCCAGTGCTGGTGCTGCTTCACAAACTTCAGTGAACTGCTCATTCAATGTGTGGCTCCACTCCAGTATTCCCACAGTTTGACTTGCTTATTTTTTTTGCTGTTCCTTGTTAGGAAGTTGAGTGTTGTTCACAGTAGAGTTGGATACAGTTATGGGAAGAGATGAAACCACTGATGCTTACAGGGCTCTGGACCATCATGTGGGCTGCCTCTGAGATACAGCCCCCAGATGCTGGCAGGAGACAGGAATGAGTCTTGGACACACCAAGGTGTTGACTGCTAGGCTGGTGAACCCTGGAGACTGCTTTGTGCATGATTCAGTGTCTCCTGACAACATTTCTTCTTAGAATAAAGTGCCTCAAAAGATAGCTGTGATCTCAAGACTTGCATAAGCACCTGGATGAACCTAGCCCTTAATGTCTCTGGTTTGGATTTCTCTTAACTCTTTTTTTTTTTTTTTCATCATTTTAATACCCCTTTAATTTTCTCATTTTAAGCATGTAATGAGGCACATATTTTCAGAGGTTAGTCACCTGAGGCTTTCTTGTACCCAAAGGAGAGGGCACCCCTTCTGTTTACAAAGCTCTAAACTACTGTGTTCCCATGGTTTTGGGGATTAAATCTAGGAAGATAAATACTTACTAAGATGGAAGATAATTTAATTATCATCAATCAATTTAATTATCATATTCAGTGACCTCTAAAATCTGCCTTATAATTAGTGAAGTTGCTGAACATAGTCATTGAGGAACTGTAAAAGTATTTATGAATTACACTCTTGGTTTATCTCTCTGCCTTTTCCATTGATGTTAATATATCTGCAGTTCATCATACTGGTTTTTTTTCCTCCTTTTGCTGGAGTAGAAGCAGCAGCAACTCCACAGGTGGTAAAGTGAGTGAAAGAACTACATTTCAGCTCTTTATATTTCAGATAGTTATATTGAAGAAACTTCTGTCTTAGTAGTGCAGAAGCAGACAGTGTAGATAGTTTGGACATTTGGAGGTAGGTGCTATTCATGGTTTGTTTTTTTTTAAATAGACTTAAATCTTCAGTAATTGTCATAAAAGTTGTTGTAAACTTCAGCAACTATCCTACTATGAAAAACAGGGCAACTTGGAGTAGAAATGTTACGTAAGGTTTAACTTAAAACATGGAGTTGAAAGAGAAGTGATTGCACTGAAATTCACTATATTTTGAAGCTTGAAATGATAAATTTCCCTGACACATTATATTCATATATTTTATTATAAATACATGTAGAGCTATGAAGAGCAGTAGTTTTCTAGATGAGCAGGACTGTATCATACTCCTTTTGAGCCAAGGTGGAAACCTGCAGGCTTCAATGCAGATACCAAATAAGTGGGTCGTAGCCCATGTGGCATTTTCAGGTGTAGTGCAATAGTAAAATATTATTTTAATGGTCACTGCTTTGTGGAAGAATACGCTTTACTTCTTACTATACTTGAGGGAAGAAATGGTTAACTTTAAAATGTCATTGTGTTCATCTGTTAGCAGAGATTGGTATCAGATTGTACTAAAAAGGAGTAGGTAGAAGACATGGATTCAGTTTGTTCTTCATCTGCCATCTTACCATAGCATATAAACAATAAACAGCTCCATATAGATACTGAACAGTCATTTAATGAGGCTGAGTCCCTAAACAGTCACTGATACACAAGGTGAGACTTCTGACTGATGTTCCAATATCCTATTCAGTAAGCTGGGTAACCATGCTTGATACTTGCTCTCTTTTTCTCCTCTTCCAGCCTATGTAGCTAGGCCAGAAATATGGAACAAATTCAGTATGAGTGAAAAAGAGGGTCTTCCACTGCCCCATATGGCATATATATATATATATGACTATATAGGCATATATAAAGTGTTAACTTTATTATTGTGCTTTGAATAATAAATTCAGTGCTAAACAAACAGCCAGATGCAGTTGTGGCTTGGGGCGAAGGCCATAGTTATATTGCATGGTTATATTTTAAACAAAGTCCTTCTAAAACCTCACCTGTGAAGGAATAATTTCTAGATATAGTTATGCTTAGGAAGGGTGAAATTCCTATTTTGCTGAAATCAGCAGAAATTTTATTAAGAGGATCATGATTTCTTTTGCAAATTGGAATTCTACTTAGCTCAATGGGAAGTCAGAACGTTCCATATGTTCAGATGTTTTTCATATTTTAACATGTCTTGTTTTAAAAAGCTTAAAGATTCATTTTTGCATAAAATAGCAAAGCTGACTCAGGAGTGGGACGATTCAACTTACAGTGGAAAAAAAACCCCAATAGTTTTCCAGCCTCTGAGTTGATTTATATTTAGCCTAAGTAAAAAGTTTTCATAGCTTTTATTCTTGCTTTGAATTTATTTTTTTAGATTTTAGAAGACAAATATATCATCTAAAGAAATGTAAATGTTCCATTATTATGAAGTAGAGCTGATAAGAATTGATGTGCTTTTATTGCCATTTTGTAGAGGTTTATTTTGCAGTCTGAAAGAGTATGCTGTAATATTATTTAAGAGACTCTACAAGCCATTTCCAAGATATTTAAATATATTTTTAAATATTGGAGTTCTTGAGTCCTGTGCTTCCTACTATATTAAATCAGTTCTGAGGCATTTGTTTCTATGTTAGACATGTTGTTTGAGAGATGATTGACATTCAAACATCACTTCCTCCAAGCTCAGTTTAGGTACATTCCCTTGAGTAAAAAGTTAAGTAGAGGAGGTGGGAGACCAGCATAGGTGAGCAAGAAGCTGCTGGAAAAATGAATGTGGAAGAAAAAAGTACACAATACATGTGAAAAGAGTCTGGTCTCTTGAGATAATTATAGGAACACTGTCAGGGTCTGCAGGAATGCAACAAGGAAGGTAAAGGCCCTCTTAGGATTAACTCTGGTTTAAGAGAACAAGAAGGGCTTCTTCAGATGCAGTGCTGAATGAAGGAGACCTGGTGAGAGAAGATGAAAAGAAGGCAGAGAGAGTTATTGAATACCTTCTTTACTTCAGTTTTTACTTCTAAGACCAGCCCTCAGGAATCCCAGACCCTGAGAAAGTTTGGAGGGAGAATGAGTCTCCACTGGTTCATGAGGATTGGGTTAGGTTGGATAAAATGAACACACACAAATTCATGGGCCCTGATGGGCTGCAGCCACAAGTGCTGAGGGAGCTGGCTGCTGTTCTTGCATTACCACTTCCCACCATTTCTGAAGGATCATGTGGAATGGGAGAGGTTCCTCAGGACTGGAGGAAAGGAGTGTGGCCAGCAGTTTGAGGGAGGTTCTCCTCCCCTTCTACTCTGCCCTAATGAGACTACATCTGGAGTATTGTGTCCAGTTCTGGGCTCCCCAGTTCAAGAGGGACAGGGAAATACTAGAAATAGTCCAGTGAAGAGCTATGAGGATGATGAAGGGTCTGGAATATCTCTCTTATGAGGAAATGCTGAGAGCCCTGGGGCTGTTTATTCCAGAGAAGAGAAGCCTGAGAGGGGATCTTAATAATGTTTACAAATATCTGCAGGGTGGGTGTCAGGTAGAAAGGCCAGTCTCTTGTGATAGGATGAGAGGTAATAGTCACAATCTGGAACAAAGGAAATTTCACCTTAACATGAAAAAAGACTGCTTTCCTGTGAAGGTGATGGAGCTCCTCCCCAGGCTGCCCAGAGATGTTATGGAGTCTCCTTCTCTGGAGACTTTCAAAACCCTCCTAGATGTGTTCCTGTGTGGCCTGCCCTAGGTGATCCTGTGTTGGCAGAAGGGTTGGACTCAATGATCTCCAGAAGTCCCTTCCATTCTCTACCATTCTATGATTCTATGCTTCCAAACTATTCAGAAATCAACTTCATTTAGTATTTTAAGCTGAAAATTTACCTTTAGTAAACCAGAGCTTTGTCTCCCACAGATTATTTTATACAGTCAGCCAGTGCAAGCTCCTCACAGGGTATTGCTCTGACTTTCTTTAATGCACAGTCCTCAAGTCAAAACCAAATTATTTTTTTTTCATAAATTGTTTTGTGTTTTTAATTTTGTCATATGCTGTCCAGAAGCTGTGAGTAATCCTAAAACACACACTGAGACTCTAAATTTGTATAACCTCCATTTCTCCTACAGATTTCTATGTTTACAGTCAGTGTTTAGTATTCCCTCCTTAGTTTATTCCCTCCTCTATTCCTGTTAACTTCCTCATCTTATCTTAGCTGTTTTACCAAGAGGTTTCCAAGTGGGCTATGGAGACCTCAAATGTAGTTGCTGAAAGGCTCTGGAACAAGAAAAGATAAACCTTACTTAAGGACAGGAGGCCTGGTACATTCATCTGTACAAACTCAAGCTGGTGTTTGCCAGGCTTTAAGTTAAGTTAATTTATGATATTTGCTGTGTGATTCAGCCTACAAACCAGTGGGATATTCACAGACTGTCACAGCTTTGTGTATAATTAATTCATAAATAAACTTTGGTGACTTGCAGTTCTACAGAGCACAGATCCAGAAAATGAATTGCCAAGAGTGTAATGTCAAGAACTGCTTGATCTTCCCACGTGCTAATAACTGGTTTCCCATAATATGCCCTTTGAAGTGAACCACTGTTGTAGTCACTTCCCAACCTTGTGCTTTAATTAAAATTAATAATTTTATTATTCTAGTTCACCTGTACTAAAGAACCAGCAGCCTATTTCAATTCCAATGCTGTAATTTATCTCAAGTGTCTTATTTTAGTCCATAGATACCATGTTTGATTTCTTCACTAAAGACATTACTTAATACTAAGGTTTTTCTCTGAATTTCATACAATGTTGTTAGATCTAAAAGCAGTTAGAACCAATTGTCATAATTAGGTCATTTGTTGTCTCAATATATGCGTTCTGTTTTGATGAGACTCTTCACCCTTTTTTTTCTTGATCTCTAGTATAATATACAAACAGATCAGTACAGAAGTTGTGATAACGTCTCTGCCAAATCATCAGATAGTGATGTCAGTGATGTGTCAGCCATTTCCAGAACCAGCAGTGCCTCACGCCTCAGCAGCACAAGTTTTATGTCAGAGCAATCTGAACGCCCTCGGGGCAGACTCAGGTGAGTTCTCAGTGCAGCTTCACTCCTTCATTTCTGCACTTCAGCACTAAATTATTCCAATTAGATGGCCATCACCTAAGAGTTTATGACTAATGTTATGCACATATAAACTGGTTTCCATGGCTAGCTTAAGGTGACAATATGTTTGCAATTTGTGCTTCTAAGACAGAAAGCAAACTTTCCATGAGATGATGGATGAATCTATTTGTGGCAGGTAGAACTTGAACACACACTATCATCTCATTGCTGGCTATGAATCAGTGTATCTATATACCAATAAGGTTTTACAGCAGAAATATTACTAGATTTTTTAAAATCTAAATAATTCTTTTTCATAACAGTTCTGTTTTTCCTTTTTTTTTTTTTTAAATCTATGTTTATTTCCCTGCCTAGTTGCTTTTATTTTGCTGTTCTCATGTATATGGTAAATTACTAGATTTAAAACAAGTATTTGTATAATACTTTTGATATCTCTGATTTAAAAGTAGTTTAATTCATATTGCATAATCAATAATCAGATCTCTTTCATCTTTGATAATAATCTAGTCTAGGTTTAGTGCTTTTTTAGCTACACAGATTGGTTCCTGTCTTCATTTAACTCATTTAACAGCTATAGTGACTGTAGGATTGGCTTTGTAGTCTGATTACCTCTACCAATGTCTGAACTCTCAAAAACTTGACAATAATTATTATAGGACAGAAGAATAATTAGAAACAGTAACAAATTTATTCCTGAGGACAGTCAGGATGGTATTGTTTAGTACTTCTGGACACTTCTAGTGTCACTATCTGAGAAGTTCAGCTGTAGGCTTTTTGGTCTTTGATCTGTTCATGTGATGGGAAGGGAAACTAAGAAACTGGCATCTATGTATGAACTAGCTCCACCCCATTTTTTTTTTGTTCAGGAAAATTCACTAGGCTATTCAAATTCATGTTTCAGATTGGTGAATTTAAAACCTAATAGCTGCAGTAATCCACAATCCATCAGAACACTTCAGGGGAACTGTAAATATATTTGTTTTTTCAAGAGTTAAAATTTATTTCAATTCATTTTTTAATGTTGTATTTCATTGTGTCCTGGAGCTTTTCAGTATTTTTCTCTTACAGAGGGTCTTAGTCATACCAAAATATCTGCATTTTCTGGACAGTGAATTTTCTCAACTAGATCTTAGTATTTCTCACAGGTTGAAAAAAAAAACAAAACTTTTTTTTTTTTTTTTCCCCATAAATATCTCTGTATTGAACAGATTTTATCACAAATATTCCTTGAGTTCAGAATGTCTGAACACAAATATCAGAACCAGGAAAACCAGGAACCTCATGTAAGGCTGGGAGGGGGGAATCCCAGGGCCTAATACTTGGCTCTTTTTCAACCTCTCCTGTTCTACTGAGTAGCAGAGCACCTTGGGTACAGGGTTAGCCAGCCTAATGCACCAAACCAAGTGTCTGCAAGGGGACCTCAAGTTTGGCCTCTAGAGCACTGAGATGTTCAGTAGAATTCAGATCCCTTCTATTTCTGACACTGTCCACAGAATCCATACCTCAGAGAGTGGACACTTTATACTTGCATACTTTAATTTTCTCTACTTCCATAGTGGACAAACCGTGTAGTTATAATACACAGTGCAGCTCATTTAGTAGAAATATGAGGTAGAAATTAACAGATTCATAAATTACTCATAACTGACCCTCAAAAAAGTTGTATCATGGGATTTGATATATCAAGGAGACATCAGGAAGAAAGTAAGCTGAGTGTTGAAGAAAAGGAAAAGGGATTTTTTTTTTTCTGAGCATTTGAGCCAAATCAGCTTCCTAACCTCCTATGTCTCTACTGAAAGCTTCTGTCACATGGTGTTTAGTCAATTCTTTGTGCAGCTTTCATGGAAAGGAAGCATTAATTTGGGGTTGATAAAAGGGTTGATTGTATTGTGACAACTTTTTCAGAGTGGGATTCATGCTGTTTAGCCTTAAAAACTACATATCTACAGTGGAACTCAATTCAAAAATAAGGTTTTGTTAAATTAGTTGTCTAACTTCTCTAAGTCATCATTAAAAAGAAGAAAACACGTTATCTTGGATGGTTCACCTCATCTTCAGGTAGATGTCAGAGAGAGGTGAATTGTCCTTTTCCAGCATTAGTTGCTGGAGTAGCCCTAGATGACTAGTTTAGATTGGTGGTTTTAATTTTAGACATTGATATCTCTTTTTTTCTCCCTCAGTTTTGAAGACTTGAGGTTCTATCATTTCAGACCTATATTGTTCTATACTTGGAAATAGTTACTCCCTTATTCAGGAAAATAACATTTTGAAACTTGGAAGCATATATCTTCTTGTGTCTCTAAAGTCTGTGGGTATTAGCTATAAGGACAGAACAATTCATGGGCAGGGTTGGCAATTTTTAATTTTAATGAATAACTTAACTGACATTACTCCACCTACACGTGTTTTTGGTAAGGTACAGCATTTGTAGATGTCCACTGTCTGGACAGCAAGGATAAAAGCAGTTGATGCAGATGCAGAACAACACTGTGCATCTTATTTGAATAGCTAGACAACACTAGTTTTTTTTTAGGTCAAAAAGCCCAAATTTAAAGTTTTGTATTATTAGGATACTTGGGCATGTTGAAGTCAGTAACATAAAGAGAATGAATCTTCCTTTTCCATTAATAAATGACAAGACCTTTAAATAAATAAATAAATACATAAATACATAAACCTTTTAAGGCAGAATAATAATTTCATTATTGCAGTATGTGCTTGAATTACCTGTCAGAAAGCTGTGACATAGCATTCATGGAAAACACCATTAGGTTTTGTTGATCAGCCCTTCTAATAGGTTGCTAGAGGGAATTATATCTGTATAATTAGAACTTGTATTGATTATATTTTTTTATTACCATCATAGTAAGTCTCATTGACTGCCATGCTCTCTAGTGGAAATGCAGGAAAATATCAGGAATTTTTGTTCTGGAAACAAAATGTTCTGGGACTTTTTACTGGAATCAGAATCAAACTTTCTGACAGAAAATCAGATTACTAGCCCTCCTTTATGGAGGTTTGCTTTCATCAGTCATGGTCTTTATACATTTATAATACAGCTGAGCAATAATTTGTGCCTGTGTATGCTCCAGAAGTTTCTGTCTATGACTCAGGAACATTTCTCACATCCAAAATAAAGCAGAAGGAAATTTCATGATTGATTGCAAATGACTGATAAGTAAGAATCCATGTTAAATTAATGATGATCAATCATCAGCCCATATGGGCTGGATCAAAGAAGCACATTTGTTCACTTCATTAAAAATGATGCCAAATGGTGTAATTACATCATTTTTCATTAGGGGCCTATTTCCATAAATTTACTTGGACTTCTTGATGATGTCAAGGAGGGAATTGTCATGGATGGTAAAGGTGAGGTTGGAAGCATCTGGTTTGGAGGTTGTAGCAAATAGATACCATAAGGTGTTTAACTTAAATCTGACTGAAAAAAATCTGCTGAAAGGCTAGTAACTACTGTTCAGGTGAATTTCTCTCAGCATATCTGGATTTCACATAAATCACTCCTGAAATAGGAATATATTAATAATTATATTTAGTAGCTTAATAAATATGTAATATAAGTATATATGCACGATATCTTAGTCTGGTTTTACATTCTTTGCTTATAAGTTGAAATATTTAGAATGAGCTTATCAAAGAGGTGAAACCTTCTTCCAACAACTGGAATATTCACATTCCAGGCTCTGGTTTTCATTGGGAAGTGAAACTATCCTGTGATTTAAGCACCACAGTAGGGTGCAGAGCAGGAGGTTTCTTTAGTGTGTTGATGACCAGAGAGGAAGCCTGGAGCAGGTATTCAGCAGGGGGTGATCAGTTCAGGGAACATTTAAACAAACTGGACATACACAAGTCATTGGCATGTGACAAGGTGCACTTGAGTGCTACATGAACTGGTGCTGACTGATGTAATTGTAAGGCCACTCAAGAATTATGTGGAACATAATGGCAAGCAGGGGATATTCTTGAAGACTGAAAGAGAAAAACTGTCACTACTATTTTCAACTTAGCTCAATGGTTTAACTAGCTGTTGTTTTGCTCAACTGCATATTGCATCCTTTCTGTTTTGTTGGTCATCCTAGCAGCCCTTCTTGTGCAAGTTTTCAGTTTGAATGAAACTTATCTGAGTTGATGTGGCCAGCAGTGTAGATGAGGCCTCCTGCACAGTCTCATTAATTCTGCCCTAATGAACACGTGGAAGAATCCATTTGCTTTTTTCATAACCACAATACTGATTGGGTAGCAGTGGGTCAAAATGGTCAAAAACTGTAAGCATGTGAGAAGCTGTGCCTTTGGAGGCATAATTACAGCTGGATTGTTTCCTCAGTTCCCTGCATCTCCTTCAGATTCCTTTCTTCTTGGCTATTGACAGAGCTCTGGAACAGGCTGCCCAGGGGGGTTGTGGAGTCTCCTGCTCTGGAGACACTTAAGACCCGCCTGGAT
>JAOEGS010006490.1:57732-115723 GCA_025447755.1 Corythornis vintsioides | reverse complement strand
GCCTGGAAGTTAAAAGGGTATAAAAAGAGTTGTAAATTAATAAATAAAGGTTTCTTGGCATCTTGGTGAAGAAAATCGTCTCTTCCTCACTCTTTCTCCTCCTCCGGCAACTGGCAGATAAGCAACATTGTGGTGCTGCTTTGCACAGCAATTGCTGGCCTTGTGTTCAGTGCAGTAGTAACTGTTCCCTGGAAGGGCAGCAGGATGAGACAAGGAACATGTAAAACACCCATGAGAGAGAAAATACGGAGCCAGACCTGACAAAGTCTTGACACGGATGGGAAGTATTTAACTGCTTTGTGGTGGCCAGTGAGTTCTCCCTAATGGAAGGAGAAGTGAAGAAACAGTTCAGAATAGTGAGCAAAAATTGTGAATGCATTACCAGTGCTTAACAAGAGATTGCACAGACCAGTCCTGTGTGGAAGAGGATGCTCATGGCAGCATGGGGAGTACAGGTCAAACCTCCCAGTTCCTAGGTCACTCGCAGCCAGCGCTTTCATCTTGGGGAAGAGGGAGGAATGATGAAAAAGAGTCTGGAAATTATGTATACTCTTCTTGCTTGTTTGCTTGCTTGCTCTCTTTTTCTCTTTCCCTGGCTGTGCAGTTGTTTCTCCCTGTTGCTCAGAAGGCTACAGGAGCCAGCCAGGGAGCAGACAGGCTCCCCAGGGACAGCCCAAGGGTCCCTGTACTCGCTGCCTGCCACCCTGCACTTCCCAATCGGTTGGGTGTGAGGCGGTACCTGGGTGACACCCCTGCCTTCATGGCCACTCTGTGGACTCATTGCTGCTCAGTGAAAAGTGGGTCTGAGCCCAGTCCATGGACTGAAGAGTTTCTGTTCTTTCTGACCTGTTCCTGTTAAAGTGCTTTCTTTTTGTATTTGGTATTTAATTGCAACCAGAGGCACATGCTGAGCAAGAAATCCTGCTCATCAAAGAATCCAAATCACTCATCAGGGCCCTGTGTGTTCTCACACTTTCAGGCTTGCTTGGGCCTTTGGCTGTCAGTAGCTGTGCTGCTGGCTGGGGATACTTGGATCCTCAGGGAGGAAGGGCTGTTTAGACTTGGATCCTCATGACCCTTTTTTGTCCATTAGGAGATAAAGACTGTTGTTGGTTAACACAACCTCTCTGCCTGCCTGTCTGAGTGCAAGGCCCTCTCATGCTGTGGCTTGCAAGGAGCTCACAGGCTCTCTGAAGCCATGCTGGACCCAGGTCTCTTGAGTGGTGGTGTCTGAGTGAGTGTATGAGGTACTCACCAGGGTCAAGCACAGCAGGTGGGGAGCCAGAGCTGGCACAGCATCTTGCCAGCCCCCTTGGGAGCCAGCTGGCTGCCCCTGCACTCTCTCTGCCTGCCAGCTCTACCTGCTGAGACAGAGGCTGTCTCAGCCAGGATGCAGCTTGGGTCCATGGGCCTTAATAGTTGTGGCTCCTTGTGAAGGCAATTCAAAGAGATAAAAAGAGTAAGTACTGGCCTCTGTATAAAGGAAAACCCGATCATTTGTGGCTCAGGAATCTGAGAGCGAACAGACCAAACCACAGGTGTTTCCTTTGAATATTTTGCAATCTCCTGGGGTTTGCAGCCCGACCTTCAGCCATTTGAACAGCACTGAGGAGGCCATTGCCTGTTGACCAGCTTCCTAGTGCCAGGATGGAGGTGCCACAAAGGCAGCATGAAGGAAGTCACGCTGGCGTTCAGGCAAGTAGGGATGGCAAGAGGAAATGTGATTCCCTGAGCTGGTTCCTGCTTGGCTTCAGAAGTGCCTGAGTAGTGCCAGTACTCTGTCCTTTGTGCTCATGCTACATTTTAAAAGGAGAGTCAAGTTTTCGCATCTGCTGCTAGCTGAGTTCTCCAGAGGGAGTCAGTTCCCATAGGAGCCAGGCTTTACTTCTGGTCTGTGTGGCTTGAGTTTTGTGTGAGAGGATCAGTTGTCCCACAGCAGTAGGAAGAGAGCCCTGTAGAAGTCTCAGTACCATTTCTGATGAGAAAATATTTTGATGGAAAAGTGGCCATTTGTCTTACAAGTCCCAGTGGTCTTGATGCCATCTGTGTAAGGCAGCCCCTGGCTAGCAGGTGTTTAAGGAAAGGCAGAGTAACCTTTCTTTGAGTACGTGTGACATTGGCTCGATCTCCTGTTGCATTTTCCAGGTAGTATATTAACTGCTTCTGTTCCAGTACAGTAAACACACAATGATGCTTCAAGCCATGCCTGTCCCTTTCCATACAGAAGTAAGTGCCACCTGGAAGCTGGTTCCCACCTTTCTCAGAAGCACATTCCAGTACCTAATTGTACTCAAAAGTTCAGGGCTGACCCCCTGAATGACTGTCACACATAGTTTTAAAACTGGCTTACTTTCCTGCAGGTCCCCTGAGGTTCACTACAAATCCATAGGAATGAGGGAGAACTGGGTTTGGGGGGAGAACACAGCAGAAAAGATAGACTGTGGAAGCGTGAAATCATGAGTGACATAGGAGGCTGCTTTTAGCCTCGGGACACCAGGGGACATGAATTACTGAAATTGTGCCTCTGCCAATCATTGTGTTGTCAGCCCTTCTATAAACAGTGAGCAGGTGAGCAGGGAACCTGGCTGGGGCTCCAGCCTGCTCCTTTGGTCCTTCAGACCAAGGGGATATTGCTCTTCAAAAGCCTGTGGTCATTCCTTTTCAAACAGGTGTAATCAGTAATAGTCCATTAAGCTCCCTCAATGGGTTTGGTGGGTTTTGTTTGTGTGTTTACTCTGCATGCAATTAGAGTGAAGGCACTAAAAGTGTACAGGACAGGCCATTAATAGGTTTGCTTGCTGTTCAGCTTTTGGGATGTTTTGCAATGGTTTATGTGCAAAATATTTATCACAGAGTTTGCTAATGACTGTGTAACAAGCGAAACTTCATCACATTACACAGCCTCAGGACATGTTTTATGGCCTATCTGGTCAGTATTTAGGGAAGGAAATTCACCATGTGGTAACAATTAAGGGGCTACATGTTGAGTAATTGTAGACATTATTTTGAGGAGAATCCTCTGGTGCTGTACGTTTTGTCTCCATATCCAGAATTCCAGTTAGAATTTGAAATGTGAATAAATAAATAAACATCTACTTCAAGGCAAAGTAAAGTGAGTCTTTCAGGAGCCAGCACTGCTAAGTTCCATCTTCAGAGGTATCTCAGCAGCTGCAGCTCTGAACATCTACAGCACCAGAGATACGTGAACTCCAAAGCCAAACTTGGCTGGCAGTCACAGTAAGATACAGATTCCACAAACAGCTTTGGCAGGTCCTGTATGAAAGTAGGGTAAAAATACTGTGAATTAACTTGTACAGAGTTTAACTCTACTCACAAAGCAGTAGAAGAGAATGAATAAGTAGTTAAGATTTTATTTTTACTTTGAACTCTTAACAGTGTGGGTCATTAGCTGCTTTTTCTGCGTCTTCTATCACACTTCAGAGAACTGTAGAAAAGTTCACCTTTAAATGATATGGTTGCAGGACTACATTCTTACTTAGGATGCTCCTGGAGCAATAGCATCTTTCACACCGTGAACAGACTTTTTATCTTGGAAAGGAGAAGGAATTATTCCGACTCAAAATGCCTAGCAGGTTTTGGGGAAGGCTTGTTACTGGGAAAACCCCAGAGAACCACTTCAGCAAAGCCTGGCACAGTTTGGCCCATATGAAGTTGCTGCTAGTTCAGTCCCTGCTCCTGGAGAGACTTCCTACAGTTGAAGGCTCCGTTGCACGTCCAGCCCTTTGATGTCTGCTGACACTGCTAGAGGAAGATTTTGGCCCTGATTCACAGGAATAATTTGTTCTCAGAGATGCAATTGCAAATCTGAGACCTGTGAGGTGGGAACTCGTGTTCTAGTATACTTCCCAAGGCAGACTTTGGTATTCCTAAAATGTCTCAGCTGAGCAAGAATTCATTTGAAGCTGTAAAGCATCAATGTTTAACTCAGAAGGCTCTGCTGTTATTAGTACTCATGTTTAATGCAGCAGGGCAGTGCTAATAATGATTATTTGGCACGTTCCAGATAAACACAATTCAGTTCAACAGTTTTGTACAAGTATTTTCCTGGGTCAGGAGGGCAGAAGTGCATGGCTGGTTTGATTCTGAGGGTGTAAATCTGGTGCTTGTCACCTGTAGTGGCTCTGTAGCTGTACAGTTACATTTCTGTCAGCCGAGCAAGATTTTGTGATTGGAATTCCTATGGAGATGGGAACCTAAACTTTGAAACCGGTGAATGGCAAGGGCAGAAAAATAACAGTCAGTTGTGTAAAGGATCAGTGGTGATTTTGTACTATTAACTCATTTGTTTTCTTAAAACTAAACCCCATATCCCGCAAAGCAAAGAGTTTAATTGCATCTTTCTTTCTAGACTTTGCCACAACTTCAGCTCTCACAGGTGGCATGAGTATGTCTGGAATAGATTTGCTGCACAAGAAAACAACCCTGACTTTTACTGGGTGGGTGGACAGGGGAAAAAAACCCAACAACTTTTTGTCAGTCTTTTGTGTTGCAGCAGCTGGATTCATCGCTGCTATGGTAACACACCACATGATGAGGTGTATTAGATTGCTCTGCTCCAAGCACGAGGGGGAAAACGAGCACAGCTCCTTGCTGAAGGTAAAGGTTACTCTGGAGTTTCTCCTGGAGAGCTGGGGAAGGTCAAATGCTCCCATTCCCAGCACATGTAGTGCTCGGCGGGAAGGAGCCAGGGCGAGTGGTGCCGTTAAACTGCAGGCCCAGGTAAGGCCCAACTGCATTGATTAACCTGAGGGAGCCCTTGCCCTCCCCACAACTTCCCAGAGACTTTTCTCTGACTTTTTCCAAGTGTATTTTTAAAAGTGACTTTGTTAATGTGGTGATGAGAATACACTGACAGTGGTTTAAACTGGTTAGAGACTGTCTTACTGCAGAGACCAATCTTAACACTGGTGTTGTCAAGTCAATGTAAAAGTGTATGTTGATTTTTGGTGTTGTTTCAGCTTTACTTTGAGGTGTTGAACAAGTTTTGAGTTTGTTACTGTCTGCACAGGGATTCAGAACACCTCTCTTGTCAGTCAGAATCCAGGGCTTTACTTAGTGGTTTTTATTCTCAGTACTTTTCAACAATCTGCTGTCTTTAGCATTTATTAATATTTCTTCCTCCCTCCCCATCAACTGCATCAGGGTGCCTGAGTCTTCTTGGAAATGAATTTCCCTGTCATTCCTCCTTCAGATTTTATGCTGCCTCCTTAAGTCTGGCAGTTTTGTTAATGCAGTTAACCAAACTTCAGTGCTTCTGTGAAAGACATGAAAGTGGAAACAGTGCCACAGGATTTTACTGTTAACCATTAATATACATATAGGTAGATAGAATTATTGTCAGCATTGAATTGTTATATTTATTCAGACTTGTATCAAAATCAAACAGCTATTTAGTCTCCCATGTTCTCTAATGCACTTTTTCTTTTTGCTTTTACATATATTAATTGTGTAATATTAACATATAACAGGTCAAATGTGACAGGTTTTCAGATAGAGGACAACAGTTCTGTAGAAAGGGAAAAACTGAGGGACCAAATTAGTAATTGGGGCTGAATTTTGTCCAGGCAATTCAAAAATTAAGGAATCTAGATGAAATGAGACAAAGCACTTCCTAATAAGTACTTCCCTCTCCATGAGTTTCTTTTGTCTTTGGAAATACAGTTCATCACAAGGAAGAGAGAAGAGGAACTGATAGTCTTAGTTATGGGCTTCATTAATAAGCAACAAGAGCAAAACAAGATAGAAAAGAGCATCTAGCTAGTAGTCATCTTTGCTAGAGAAGCAAAAATGTGGAAGATTGTGGAAATGTGGGTATGGAAAATCATATGCTCAGTGCAGCCTGGAGAACAGAAGGAACATGAGCACTGTCTGCAAAAGGTAGTTTCCTTCAGTAAAGCATGTTTCTCTGCATGTTCTTTCTGGGATCATATTAGACTACAGATGTTCTTAAAGATGACAGTCCTGGTCATGATTTGGTGAATAAAACTGTTTTCAAGTACCACATTTTGTCCATTCTTAGGATCTGTGAGGACATACAGACCTTTCTCCTTGGACTTTTGTTCCATTTACTTTCTAATCCCTCATTAATTCCATTGAATCTTTCATAAAACCTTCAAAACAAGGGACAGTATCTTATATGTCTGTATATGGCAAAGTGTATTAATTCCCAGTGATAAGTGAACTCTTTGAAAGGTGCAGTAAACCCAGTAGTAATTCTTTATAATGTGCCTCTTGTATATGAACCTATTGAGAGAGTCATGGAAGACTGCTAAAATGTACCATCAGAATAATTTCAGTGCATCATTTTGCTGTTGAGGTTTTATGCAGCATTAAAACTGTAACTCACTGATAGTATCAACAGATTTGTAAGAGAGTTCTCATCTGCCCACTCCTACAGATTAAAATCACGCAAATTATAAATATAATAATCTTTCTGCTAGTTTTGGATTCATGGAGAGCAGCAGAAAAACACAAATTGACTTCACCGTGAAGAAAAAATTCAAGCCATTGGACTGACATGACTGTGTCAGCCTCTGAGAAAAAAAGAAATCTGGGATCTTTATTACTAGGAATCAAAACAGACACAAAATTTTCAGGCTACGTAATATGATGTGTATATGCCTTGTATGCAAATAATAACATAGGCAAAATTCCAATATGGAACAACTCACAGTGACTAATTCATGTAGGAATATGTGCAGCAGTAGGAACAGGCCAGTCCCTCACTCAGCTGTCAGATGGCTGAGGTATTTTTCTGGGGATAAATATGTACAAGGATGATTACAGTAGCAGATGCTAACTCTAGGAGCTTCAGCTCCACATCCAAATGTTCATCTGGCTCAAATAGGAATGGGCAAAATCATTTCCAAAGAGAGAGCTGACATCTCCAGGGCCACATCTCAGAGTGAGAGTGGGTGTATTTCAGCAGTCCAGGGTGTCTTTCACCTGCAGGATCTGTGCTCACATGGTCAGTTATTTACACAAGGACCAGACACTTAAATCATTCAACATGAAGAATTAAAGAAATCTGCTCGCTTTGGAAGTCTGCTATGAAATAATCGCAGGAGAAGCTGATTCAGTTTGTAGAGCACAAGAGTTTGTGGCATCAAGTTGTTTATCTTGGATGCCTGTAGGACTAGCTCCAATACACAGTTCAGCTTTCAGGGTGTGCTAAAATAGGTCAAACACACAGAAAATATTGTGGAAAATGAGACTTTGGCTACTGAACTGCTGTGGCCACTGAGGAAGGAAGGGAAGCTTGTATATTAATGCCTCAGGGAGAGGTGTAAAGGTGCCACCTGGACACATTTGCCTGGGGTGAAACTTCCTGTAATTCTTCTGAGAAACTTGCCTTCAGTATTGCCAAGTCCCAAGAGCTCACAGATCACGAGTCTCTGCTGCAGAAGAGTCATGAGATGGTGGAGCTACCCCACTTTCTGGCTCATTGCGTGTTCTCTTCTGCAGCCGTGAACCGTGGAGAGCGTCTAAGTTCACTGCAGAGCAAAAGAGTCTGTTCAGCCTGCTGTTTCCAGCAGTACAGTCTCTTAAGGAAAAAATGCCAAGAGCTGTGACACCATCAGAAGACACCCTTTATTCCTGATGGAACAGCAGAAGCACAGACAAAAGCAAAGCTCTCGGAGGTGGACAAGGTGGGCATATATTACAGAAACCCTGAAACATTAGAGACTCATTGGGGAATATGTGCAGATGGTAACATCCACTGAGGAATATGTTCTGTGAGAGCAGAAGAAATCAGCTTCTTTAGCCAAAAACTCAGGGAATCTGATGGGTCTTGGAGATGCTAGCTAGACCTTTGAGTAGAAAGGGAGCATAGCTTTCTGCCTGAAGGTTTGTCCCTGGTAAACCTGTCTCTGAACATCAAAGAGCTCCTATCCAGATCCTGTGCTAAGGAAAAGCTCCTCTCTGATTCTGCTCCCTCCTCCGTCAGCTTCAGGCTATACTGATGAATCTCCCTGCCTGTCTCATATAGCCTAACCCTCATATACATGTTTTTGTGTGTGCATGTACACACAGACACTCACACGGTTACAAGTGACTTGTGTATGTCATTGGACACAAATTACTGAGCTTGGGTTCAACTACTTTGGTTTTTGTGATTTCTGAAAAGGAAAATGACAAAAGATAAAAGCCACAGGCTCTTTAATAGAAGTGACCCAAGAAGTGCTATCACACTGGGTCAAGGAGAGTAGAACAGGCACAAACTGCCAGTCTCCCCTGCCTTTTACTGAGCAGGTAACCTGTTAACTGGTCCAAACGTGTGCTGATCTGCAATGCTGGAGTAACTGTGGCTGCCTCTGAGGCTGACTGCTGAGTGTGGACTCGCTGAGAGCTGCAGCCACACACTGGACTGGAAGCAACTGGGCTTGCAGGGCTGAGAGACACAGTGCCACCTACCTGCTGACTGCAATAAAGGCTGTTATTTCTCACACATTTCTGTCAGGAGGTGACGGCTAGAAGCCTGTTAGCTGTCTTCAGTTATGGGTATTTTTGTGTGGAGCGCTGCTTAGCATGAAAAGTGGCAGATTAGACTTTCAAGCACCCTTTGACAATGGCAGTGAGGCTGAGGGTATGCTGAGGAATGCTAATACTGGAAAACTAGGAACATCTTGATGGTTAATTCTGCTGAAGTTAGCAGAGCAAAGCAGAAAAATAAGAAGTTGGGTTGGTTTTTTTTTTCATTTTCATAACCCTACACTTTATAAATGCATCACACTTCCTTATTGTCAATTTGCTCAAATCACTGCTGACATCTCACCTAAGGATTTATTGCCATTCCAGTCAGGCTATCTTTCAGTTATATTGTAGAGTTCTTGGATTTTTACCAGATTTAAATTATATTGAAAGTGGGCAGATGAGCATTTAAATTAAAAGGTTAATTGAAACTGAAATACTGCACTAGCACTTTGTTTCAGGTAGAAAGTTTATTAGCATAATTGAACATTTACAGAACCAAGGCAAACAAAATTGTGTTTATGTTTACACACACAAGTAAATGTACTTCTATTCAGAAGGTAAATAGCCACTAGTAACCCTTAAAACCAATAGTGTGTGTAAGAGTATATTTCCAAAACAATTTTTGTATTTCTGCAGCCAAAGGCCAATTTTTAAGGTTTTCTATCAGTCACCAGTTCTTTTATGATTCTTCAGGATTTATAAGCACACTGAAGCTTTCAAAGGTGTCAAGAGAAGGAGCTTATGCTGTACAAATGCTTGGGACAGGAAATGCAGGTGAGGTCTTTTACCTGACAGAAGGTGTCCAAATATATGGTTTTCTTGTCTTCTTTGTCTTTTTGAGACTGCGCAGTAACATACTCGTGAGGAAGACTTGTTAGAGAGTTCTGCTTTTTCTTTTCCCTAATTGGAGAGTGGTCAGGCTCTGCTGGTGGCAGGGAACAGTGATTCATTCTGGCTTTCCTGGAAGAAACCACATTTCAGTTAGTTGGCATTTCTAGGGTGTGTAATTTAACAACACAGTCAACTGAAGATTATATATTATTTTTTTTTGTCCTTTGAAGGAACTGTATTTCCAGTCTAGGTGACAAATTAACAGCAGTAGTAGCACCAAAGTTAAACTAGCCAAAATTCACCTGTATGAACACAAATTAGGGTTGGTTTTTTTTGACAGAGAAAGTGCTTGCAGTATATTCCAAAATAAGGAGTAGCATATGTTATTTGGAATATGTTTAAATGTGAAAAAATGTGCTTTAATTGGATTATTTAAAGAAGTTTATGTTTGAAGTCATCTAAGCTTAATAAAAATGGTATTGTGTGATTTCCTATTCAAAAAAATGTTACGGCCCTAAATAGCAACACAAATTATTATTTTCTTCAATATCTAATAGATGGACTTTTAAAATTATGCTTTATCCCCTGTAATATAGTTTCCTGACAGGATTTCCATCATCAGGCTTTAGGAAATATACTTAAGCACTGAGGTCTTGAAACTGTGGTTTAATCTTTAGCAAGTAACCAGTCAGACCTCATTGGCTTTATGGCATTCAATCCTCTCTCCAGATTGTACTAGGTATTTTGCCCACTGTAGCTTCTTCCTCAGGTATCCAGATGGATATGCCAGGACAGGATCATACCAAAATCACCATCTTGTGACAATTGGGTAGGGCGATTTCATCCCCCAACATGATTTTGTGAGTTTATGCATCTTAGCAACACCACAGGAGGTCATCTTGGGCAGTGAGGGGGACACAAAGCTCAGAATGCTTCTGTTTTTGCATCATGGCCGTAGCTCTTGTCAGAGTATCATCCCATTTTATAACTGTCACTTCTGAGCAATTTAAATATGCTGCCTGCTGTAGCTTGAGAAACAAAGCCCAGTCCTTTGGTTTGTGATCAGAAGAGTTCCTGTTTGGTGGTGATGATCTCCTGTCAGCTGTTTGTTGTTTTCCTCATGCAGTGCACACAGAGCTGCCTGTTGTTGCTCTTCTTCAGACTGATGCGTTTATTCACGAGTAGGCTGACCAAAAAATACCTGTTGTTCACGTTTTATTCAGTGAGTCTAGTGTGTTTGTGCTGTATTAGAAACATCACTAGTCACCTCTGAAAGCTCTGTATGCAAAGGTTTAAATCAGTGTCTTCAGCGGGCTTTGAAAGTGCTTCCAGCACCTTAGTGTGAAGGGCACTGGTGTGTACCCCTTGGCTTTCAGGCTGTACATTCATGGTATTTCCCTTCTGTGGTATCTTACTTCTGAAGTACCCCTGTGTGCTTGTGTACTAGAGTCTTGGAAACTCATTCCCTGACTGCTGGGATAATGTAAAACGGGAAAAAAAGGTGATTTCTGCACCTTGAACACTGATCTTTGGAAAAGAAAATCTGTGGTTAAATGAGGGAAGGTGATAGGGGGGAGTGTGAGCACAGAGACTACCTGCTTGCGAAAGAAGCAACCTCTGGCAGTTGCACCATGTGTGAGGGTATGAAAGCAGCTCCTGCTGTGCCTTCGTTTTCATGTTGTGCTGCACCTCAGTGCTGAGTCTCCTTTTCAGAGTGATTTTATTGCAGTGATGTATAAAATGCAGGAAAATGGAGTAATCCTGAGCCATAATTAGAAGCTGAAGAAGGAGGATGTTCTAAGCTAGCCATTAGAAACTCTTTTTCCTCCCAGTTGGCAATGTAAAAATCTGTAAATCACATAAATAACCTAAAAGACAAAAAGCAGAATGAAATAATTATTCATTTTGGGTCAGGTTTTGATTTTTAAAAGCCTAAATGTAATTATTCTGGCACTAAGGACGTTCTAAAGGTTTTAAAGCAGACAAAAGCTGGCTGCAATAGGACACCTTGTGCCTTTAACCAGCAATCAGGCTGGGCTGGGCACAGGGGTGAGGCAGAGTCCCATGGGCTGGAGCAGCACCAGCTTAGGCTTCTGCTGGATCTTAACTGGTTACAGGCTTTGCTAAGTGGAACAGCCTTCTAGCTGTCAGCAGGGAAAAAAATATTATTCACCTCCATCTTCTTTAAATGCCTGGACTTATTATGAATATACACTAAACTACCACTTTTTACAAGAGAAATAAGAGTTCTAACTCAGAAGCTGAAGGAGGGGGCTCTTCCTTGCAGGAGAAGTTGTGACGACACACTCACTGGACTATGCGTGGCCAATGCTGAAGCATGTTCTTTGCAGGGCTTTTTTTTCAACCTGCTTTCTGCTCCCTCTCAGTTAAACAAGGAGCACATTTCAGAACATTTAACTGAGCTGTGTGGAGAGAACTGGTTTAAAACTATCAAAATCGCAGGAGTCTTTTTTTTGTAAGGTAGAGAATGTATCAGGTAGGTGCAGAAATAGATCTTGCAGTGCAGAAATAACTTGAACAGCAGAACATCCCAGGCCCTTAAGTTTAGTGTGAAGTTCAAAAAAATCCTTCCAGAAAGCCAAGTTAAAATTTAGCCAGGCCATTCTGTTCCCATTTGTCTCTCTAAAGTCTAGGAAGTAAAAGGTTTAATCATCAGTCTTCCAGAGCTCAGAAAAGTTTGCTACATTTGGGATGTGATTTGCCACGTAGAGAAGAGCTACAGATCTCAAACTAGTGAGATGAGGCACAGAAAGTTCCTATTTACTAAGATCACAACTCCATATTTTAAATTCTGACCAAAAGCCAGGGTGATATAAAGTTGTAAACAGCATAAGGACAACATTGCAATGATGTCAACACTTTGTAAAAAAAAAAGAAATAATTACATTTTCTGTTTGCTTTAAGTATCTTGCCCTTGTCCATAACACAGAACTTTTATGTGTAAATTGCAATTTCTAATAGAAAAAAAATCCTCTACACAGTGTATTTGAAATTAAGTTCTACCACATGAGAAAATATGTAATCATAATGATAATTCTGATCAGTTGCCCCAGGACATTAATACTGTGCAGTTGTAACTGCTAGAAAGTAATAGTTCAAATCTGAAATCCCATTCCAGTTTTGGAAAATGTGATCTTTTTAGGGAAGTCGTACCAGGGCTGAAGTGCATTCTACCTGGGAATATGGTAATCCATCTTGCCTTTCATTGCAGCTGGACAGATGTGAACAGAAAGGTCCCACTGGTGTGCTGGAGGCAGAACAAACAGTAACTCTTCTGACTTCAACATATTCCATCTGGCTTTTGAAGGTCCTTGCAAAGGGCAGAGGACCATGTCAGCTACTGCTAATTAGAGTCCTGTTGGATCAGATGAAAAATTAGTATGTGAAAACACCTGCAGTCCAGGAAGAAGAGTTTAAGTGGTTATGCTGCATTGTAAAATAACTTTTTTTCCCCCACCGTGATTTATTGCATAAAAATAGCCAATATTTTAAACCTCTGTCTTATGGGAGCATTCCATGCAATTTCTGTGCTTTTTCATCCTCTCTTTTTACTGTTTGGTAGTTAGACTTTTCCTGTCAAAATTCTGGACAGCTATATGATAGATTACTTTTATTGGAATCAGTGACTGAAATTATTACACCAAGGTCATTAGGTTAATTTCCTATCATTGTAAAACAACATGTAATTTTAAATCCAAAATTATCTAAAGTGGATAAAGATGCGGAAAAATGAACTGATATAATGATGCATAAAATCTCCCATCAGTGAATATTTCACATCTGCCACTTAAGGATGAACAAGATTGTGTTGTTTATAACAAATGCCACTTTTTTCATGGAGAATCTCATGGCAATTAAAAACCAGAAGTGAGTGTTGATCCAAACGTTGCCATCGCTCCTTGCTTATCAGTTGTTATTTCTGATGTTGCTGTTACATTGTCTTGGTTCCTCCTTGATTGTGGATCTGTTCACATTACAATTTAACCTTGCAACATTCTAATTTTAACACTGCCACACTAGAAAATAGACAGATGTACAGACTAGACTCTGCTTTCAAAATACTATGTTTCTTTTCATTGCCCAGTTTTAGTTTGGGGGAGGAGAATGAGAACTCTTTTGTGAAAGGCATATGGCTAATGGAAATCTTATAACCTATCCAGAAACTGAGGTATCTTAATCACAGGTTACTTTTGAAAAGACAATCCATTATGGCTAAAATTAAACATAGGTAAAATTTTGGCAAAATGGACTCCATTGTCATGGAAGTCAATGGAAGCCAATGAAAGCCTTTCCATTGATTTAAGTGGACTGGGCATTAAACTCTGGGTTTTATATAGAAGATTGAGAGCTTTTACTTTTTTTCATGCAGTCATATGCACCCTTTCTATTCCTAAATGGAAATAGCTGGAAAGGAGCCACTTGAGGTCTGACACCCTCTTGGAAGGACACCTCTCCAGCATCAGAGGAGCGCTTCTCGGTGCAGACCCAGCATGGCTGCGTACCTCAGCCTGGGACTGCGGCTCCCCAGTGAAAGGGTTTCACTTGACAGGGCTGCAGCAGAAAACTCTGGGGTGGTTTTCAACAGGTTTCAACTCCCAGTGTTCAAAGGAGAAATTTCAGACATATTTCCTGATGCTTTGCAGTTCAGTGCAAGCTATTTTCCATAAGGCAGTGGGCAGCCTGCGTCTGTGAAAGTTCATTGTTAACAGCAGCTTAAAGCAACACCTTGGTTATCAACTCAAGGGAGTAGGTCTGTAGTGAGCTAAGCCATAGCAATACTCAGAGTAAATGTCTTCTGACTTGTAAACGTGTTTGTTCCCAGGGACAGATTTAGTTTTGCCCTTTCCCTGTGTGGTCTGAGGCGCAGGGAGCAGTGTCAGGCCTGTCTTGGTCCTGAGGGAGATTGCCCAAAGGCCTCCAAGAAATGGAGTTTTACTGTTGATTTTACAGCGGACGTCCTTAAGGGAGCAGCAGGCCTTTGTACCAGGATGCTGTGTTTTCAAAATAAAATTTGCAGTGTTTGTTCCAGCCAAGAGAAATTTGCCACAATATTTTTCTCCGGTGCTCATAGTAACTCTGGCAAGGAGCCCTCAAACGTAAATGTCCCTAAGTGTCTGCTCTTCATTCTTCAGGGCAAAACTTTGGCCCAGCCCTTGAAAAATACAAAAAACCTTTATTTTAAGGAACAAACATTTACTTTCCCACATGATAACCTGCCTGGAATACAAGAGAACACTTCACCAAGAAATAAGAAAAAAAGATCTTTTTCTTTTTTTTTAAAGTCACCCTGTAAAAAGGATGAGACATATAAGCTAAAGTCTCTTTCATTCCAAATCTGGGGTTTTTTTTCCCCAAAAAATATCAATGTAAACTGATGCACTTATTGAAGTTTGCATTTGTTGCAGATAGATTCATGACTTCAAGAGCAAGTAAAACACCTTTGTATCAGGACAGAAATGGTCTTGCCTGGAATGGCAGAATATCTGTGTAGCAATCTTTTTCATGGATACGGATATACCAGAAACAATTAATCTCAGTAGCTGTTGCCGGTGGGAAGCTTAAAAGTTTAATTTTAAAAGGCTGACTATTCCATATAGGTTCAGGTGTTACCTGTTTGTCAGTCAGTGTTTGCAATACTAGGGAAACAAATATAAACAAACTTGATTTTATCCTGGCATAACCAAATGTGTGCAGATGTGATCTCTGTTTGTTTGGTGTGCGTGAGGAGAATGGGAACATCTTTTCTGTGGACATTTGAGACAGTATTGTACTGAGTTATTTTCTAATCCTTTGTCATATCTGAAATGGAGAAGTCAGAACAAAGATTATGGGATGTGTCTTTTAGATCCTTGCAGATACATTATTCAGGTCTGATAAGGTGCCTTAAAAAAAAAACCCAAAAACAAAAATCAACCCCAAAACATGAGTACCTAGCTTTTCTGTTGAGATTTTAGAGGTGAACAGCAAGCATTCACATGTGAAGCACTGGATTATTTGGTTTTCAGCACTCTTCTTCTTCAGAGTTGCTCACGTCAAACTGTTCTGGGATCTGAGTTTTTGGCACTGTTCAAGAATTAAGCTGATGTCATGAACTGTTGCTGGCAGATGCAGCAACTCTCAGGGGCTTAAAAATGTTGATTCTCTGTCTCTTTATTTTTTTTAAGTGCTTTAGTTTATCATTTTTATGTGTATGTGTTTCTACAGTTTTATAAATTTATAGTCTTACAAAATTCTAAAGCTTTTTAATCATTTCTAGCCTCCTCCTCAAGTCAGTGACACCATTTCAGTCAGTACAATTTCAGCAGCTCATTCCAAATGATCTGCTGAAATGTAGCTATTTGTGTTTCAACCTTGAGTATTTTTCTTATATAGCTAACAAGATTATCAAAAATGCATATTGATTTTCCTTCTAATGTGAGATCTTAGATGAAAATAAAGTTTAAAGGGATCCTGTTATGGGTTTTTTGCCCTCCTTATTTTGACTTTATTAATGCTTCAAGTTATTTATAGCTCCATGGCTGCTATGTTAAAATCTTCACAGTCAGAGTGACTCTCTCAGTATTTGAAAGGCTTCCAGGTTTGCTCCCACTTCGGAGTAGGATCTGCCTCACCCTGGCTTCTTCTGGACCAGGATCTGCTCCACCTGGGCTTCTCATGGGCCCTTCAGGGCTTCTGCTCTGGAAGCCCTGCTGACATAGCCAGCTCATACAACTGACATACAAAGGCTATCTCCAGAAGTGCTACCCTGTAGTATTTTTCTACCTGAGTCAAATGCCTTTGATATTGTGCATTAGATGGTACGCCCTTAAATAGCCTGTTGCTGATATAGTGAGGAATGACTGGCACCTGGTACAAACAAATCTCCTGGCAATGGAGATTGTCAGTGGAAATCCTTTCAGTGCTTCTCCTCAGCTGCAGAAAAATAAGGTGTATGCAAAAACCACCACCAAAAGGCCTTTCTTTGCCAAATATTTCAATTCACTAGCATCTAAGTCTGTTCCAAGCAAAGGTATTTGTCCTCTCTGGCTGCTATACAAATGGGATTGAATAGTAAAGTTGTAAATAAAATAAATGAAACTGTAAGCAAGTGGAGAAAAAGACTGTCTCTTTGAAGTCCCCTTTTCAACTCATTTGTATTATAAACCCACACCTCCACTACCAGGCCTGCAGCTAAATATTTACCCAACAGATTTTGTTAAATCTGTTTGAGTGCCTCTGGAAATGAATTCACACCTCTGATTCCTATGTACCCTTTGCCTCTGGGCATCTATAGTGAAATGAAGGTATTAGAAGAGCTGAAATAGAGTTAACTAATAACCTGAGTTCAGTAAGCAATGGATGGAGAAGGCAGAATGACCCTTTGTCTCTCCAGGGTTTGGAAATGAAACTGACAGAGATGAAAAACTGAGCTAGACTGGGGTATTTTGGGTCCTTCAGGTACTGGGGTATTTTGAGTCCTCGAGGTGATGCTTGTGAAGGATTTGCAGTTGTGATGTTGGGCTTCCTGCACTGTCCTGATCAGTTCCAGCCCTTCCAAAGTTGGATCTCCTGGATACAAAGAAATGTGCATGTAACAGTAGGAGAGATGAGGCAGAAAGGCAAGCTCTTATGTGGGAAATCAAGAGAGGTTACTGCAGAGGATTCATGTAATCCTCTTGCTCTTGCAGCGCAATTTACAGTGCCCCTGCAGAAGCCACAAATACTCTGGCAGCTCTGGATGGGGTGCAGCTTCAGGCTGCTGTGGTACATGGTTATGAGTGGTCAGTCCCGGATGCTGAAAGTATCCAGTGTTCTATGTGCTCAGAACCAAAGCATTTTTTCACATACAGATTGGTTAGTGACAGTTTGCATTGGCACTCTCTCACCAATCTTACGAGGAGTGGCTGAGGGAACTGGAGTTGTTTAGCTGGAGAAAAGGAGGCTGACGGGAGACCTCTCACTCTCTACAACTCCATGAATGGAGGCTGTAGTAAGGTGGTGTTGGTCTGTTTCCCAAGTCACAACAGGTAAACAAGAGGAAATGGGCTCAAATTGCACCAGAGGCTTAGGTTGAATACTAGAAAAAATGTCTTCAGTGAAAGGATTGTCAAGCCCTAGAACAGGCTGCCCAGGGAAGTGGTAGAATCACCATCCCTGGAGGTATTCAAAAGATGTGTAGATGTGACACCTGGGGACATGGCTTAGTGGTGGTCAGTACTGGGTTCATGGTTGGACTCAATGCTCTTAAGGGTGTTTTCCAACCTAAATGATTATATGATTCTATGCCTTGCAAGCTGCTGGAGGCAGCTTTCTATGCCTCTAGAACTGCTCTGTTGTGTGCTCTCTAAAAAAACCCTTCTATTGAATGTAACCATGACATAAGGACAAGAAAGTCCTTATTCAGTCATTGAATAGCCTCACTGAAGTCCATAGTGGTTCTACCAGGGTAAAAAACTGTCCTTCTAGGTGAAAATGTTGGCTTGAGAACATTAAGTCTTCCTGTCAATGGGAGACACACAACATGTAAAGCCTTTGTCTTCCTTTATGGCTTTGTCTGCATTAAAATGTGTTTGTTTTGTACAAAATATATGTAGGATAATAGACCTCAGTGGAAATGGAAGGAAAATGAGATCTTTGCAAAGTAAGGAGATACTGAAAAATTGTTTTCTCTTTTGTGAAAGATGAGAGAAGCACATAACAGAGATCCAGTGCTGTGTGACCGTGTCTTGACTGTTTTGGCACCCCTTGTAATTTGCTGCTAAAGTTACAAAAGTCATTTTTCCACAGAAACTGGTGCACTCTATGCATCCTAGAGCAATGCTTAAGTAGGAGTGTGTCTTCTGCCTTGCCTACCCTTAGATGGGTGTTTCTAAGAAGGTATCTATTTAATTTTACATGAACAAAAATCTCTTGTAACAACTGGTGGGGGATTTCAAAGAACCTCAGGAATGTTTGCAACCCTAGCTGCCGATTTGATTAGCTGTGCTTCTGCTGGGCTTTCCTGTACTCCCTTTGGCTTTCTTCACATTCCCTCCTCGCCCTGGGAAAGGTAGATTTAGGACACTGACATTTCTCCAGCCAAAAGTGCGCTTGCAAGCATATTTCTACCAGTTGAAATGCTTATGCTGCATCGGAAGGATTTTTATAACCTAAATGTTCTTTTGCAATATAATTAATACAGTGTCATTAAAAATGTTCCTCTTCGAGCATATTTTGCATACACACCAGTAACTCAAGTTTAGCAGGGTCCAACCAGAGTTAGAGGTACTGTGCATATCTAAAAGACCAGACTCAGTGGATCTTGTGGAGCAGCCCGTTTCTCCTGTGTCCATTCACAAACAGCACCAGCCATTATCTTGGCATTCAATCTTCCAAGCATTAGCTTCCAGTTCTGGCTTAGTGCAAGAGACTATTTGCTATGTAATTATATTGTATTTCATTTTCTTCTGTACATGATTGTAATGATGATAACCCCTAATAAAATAATGTCAGGTTTTAATTAGGTTAAAAGTACTTTGGTATATTAGGGTTTTTATTTGAGAAAATAGACTAGCTGATAGTGCATATCAAGCTGTCCATTTTTTTTTGTTTGCATTTGCTTTCATTTCCTGTCATCCTTTACCTGTTGAAATAAGGGGGTGCTTTTTCTCTTTAATTGTTTTAAGTTATTGCAGCCCTTCACAGCCTTATATCTAACATTATGATGTAGTGAGAAAATAAGATGCCTGGCTTAAATGGATAGCATTGCAAAAATTCCCATTCCTAATAAATAACTGCACCTTATTAATCACGGAAATTAATTAACTAGACTAATGTGGAAGAGTATGGTAATATTGTACAAGAATAGCCCAGCAATACGAGACTTAAATTTTCATTAAAGACAGTTTTGTAAACTGAAAACCTATGCTAACCTTCTGTGTTGGGATACTGGAGGAATAAGCAATTGTGGATGAACTGACATAAAATGTAATTCTCTTTGCAGTTCACTTTTTTTACAAGAATCTCCTGACTTTCTTCTTAATTCTTTAATTCCTTTTGCTCCCCAAGTGACCTCAGTACTCTGCAAACTTCTACATCACATCCACAATGTGGAGGGGTGTGTTATCTGTCAGATACATCTGTGCAAGTAACCAAAGCTGATCTTGTATTGGCAGATAATCTGACTCCTCCGTAAGTGCCGTTTCCAAGTACATTCGCTTTTACACTGCCCTTTTTGTTGGACGTTTAAGGACTAAACAGAAAAACCTTTGAGCCTAGTTCAGCAGTCTGGTCCTCTTTAGCTAAGCACTTGGTCAGCAGCACAGTGGAATTCAGGCATATGCTTTGAGTCCAGCATGTGTATAAAGGCTTTGCAGAACAAGGACAGATTAAAGAAACCTTTCGTTCAACTGGAGCCCCTCTAGAGGAGTTTGCCTTTTGAGTTTGCCTTTTGTGTGTATTCACCATTAAAAGACTCAGAAATGTTTGTATCAGGCTGTTATTTCTTCTCACTTAATTTTTACACATTTAGATATCTCACTGCTTGGCTTTTTAAATTTCTGTTTCTCCTGTTACCACATGGTACCACCAGCCTACCTGTTCTGTTTCAGTGGGTATAATGACTGCGTTGCTGTCCTGGCTGTGTGGTTACTTGTGGGTATGCAACAGGCAGCTGTGAGATGAGAATATACAGACACTGATTTGAATCATTCTGACTTTGGGCTAATTTGTGTTTTAACTGAATATCTCAAGGACTGAACTATTATGGCTAAGGCTGCCGAGTGAAGTCATTTTAACAATGCACGTGGAACTTGTTTTCCCGCCCCAGATTTAGCTGTGTGCCTTTCAGTGTGATCTCATGCTTGAAAACAGAATGAAAGGGAACAAGTTGGCATCTGCCTTAAAAGAGTCTGCAGATAAATGCAACCAAAATGATCAAGTTGTTACCACTTTTACCCGAGTCGTCAGGCCAGTCATAGAAGGGATATAGCCAGGTGAAAAAATAGAAGTTCTCCCATTTCTTTATTCCCTGACATCTAGTTGCTAAAAATGCCTTCTTCGGGTATTAATTAGATCAGCCTGTAGGCTGCTCTTACTTGCATTAAGGATCTGATTTCTCTCTGCATGAGATTCATACAGACTCAGTAATCAAAGCTTTTTTTGTCTCAGAAGGTACACTTAACCCAAATATGCTCATAAATTCGTTCATTCCCATCCTAGTGCCATTCTGCTGTCCCAGTGCCTCATCTCACTGAACTTCAAGACAAATTAGCAGCTACCAGTACAAAAGAACGTATGTGAACAGTTTAATCAATGCCTCATCATTCTTCATTTGTAATTTATTTTCTGCCTTTCCCCCAATTAGATCTGGAGAGAGTTGGATTTCCATGGGATTTTTTTTTTAAGATTATTGTATTTAGCTGCATTGTTTAGATATAATTCTGGCTGTGTTTTTATGAATATATTTGTTCTAGTATTTCCTATTAAAAACTGAAAAAAGGCCAAAGGGGTCTATTTCAGGTATAAAGAAGAAAAAGTTTAAATTCTTCTTGTTTGTCAGATGAATAATGGAAAAGTCTATTTAGCTGATAAGGTTTTTTCAGCTTCTCTGAATCAATGGCTACTCCTTTCATTGTTTGGATGCCAAAACCTTTGATCAGGTAAAGTGGCAAAAGCCAGCAGCCTCCTATTAACTAATTAGTTTGACTACCCAACAATACTTTTAGTGAAAGATTTTCACAGCACACACAAAGGACCTTGGTAATTTCAACTGCCTAGGAGTGTAACTTCTCGCACAGCTACCCTTTGGTTTATTGAGATGTGTTTATAAATGTAAGGAGATGAAAGTACCTACAGTCCTACAGCAAATAATCATCTAATCCCTGTTTACAAAAACTGACAACTTGTATTATTAAAATTGACAGAAGCCAGGAAATGCTTCCCAACACAATGGTATCACTGACAGCTTACTCAAATGAGTTTCAGTTTAATTATGGCAGCACAAGAACTAAAAAATCCTTTTGACTAAGTAGGAATTTAATTATATGTGAAATCCTGCAACTGCCTTTGTGTCTCTAGAATGGCAAATGAAAAGACCTGAATGAAGACTGGAGTTCCAAATTTTAAGTATCAGTTACATATTTCCTGTAATGAAGTCCTTACAAATTTCTATCCCTCAAATTTCATTTTGGTTTGCCCTGTGAATTATTCCTTGCCCAGCCAACTGAAAGAAGAACTGCAAATGTGAGCATTTAAAGGTGATCAATACTTCATTGATCTTGTGTTTCAGAAAAATAGTTTTAAAAAAATACATATACTGTAAGAAAAACTGATGTTTGAGTGAAATCCAGCTTCATGATGAGGGCATGGCAACAGTCCATTAAAAGATGAACACATCAGACAAGCAGATTTGGCATTGTATATCAACTTTTGTGTCTGACTTTTGGGGTTATCTTCTTTTTCCAGAGTGTGTTTTGAAGGTAAGAACAACAACAAAAAATTACTGTTAGTAGAGGTTATTTCTAACTACCCATCAGCTGAACTAAGGCTCTGAAACACCATACATATGTGTAAAGGAAATCGATATCTGCTTTATTTGTTTTAAAATATTTAATAAACCTTAGACAAAATAGCATTATGAAATAGCTTTTGACTTTAATTTTGAAATGCTGTATTTAACTCTCTACGAGTTAGCTAAAATCAATCCCTACTGTTTATCAGAAGTGATGGCAATGAAACACTGGAGAAAAGTTTCTTGGATAGACCAAAATTATTTTATTGGATAGCTTTCTACTGTCAAAGGGTGTCAAACTTATTTTAAACTCTGAACATCTGCTTTCTTTCCATGTTTTGTCCAATAGATTATGTGTCAGGAATACTGACGCTAAAAGAGCATGGTTGGAATAATATATCTAAGCAACTCTTCTTTGATAGTTTTTTAAAGTTTCACATACACACTGTAAGTCTCAAGTACTGGCTTTCTTACCTGTCTTTCATGTCTTCAGTAGTAATATTCTCTAAAAGAAATCCTCTTTTGTGTTCAGAGAAAAAGCTAAAAATTATACTCTACAGGCACCCCCGAAAAGCAGAAAATCAAAAGATTTTGGGATATACTTTGGCCTGGTTAATAACATTTTGAATTCCTAAATTGGATAATGCATAGTGCACATGGAGAATGCCTGGTGGTTCCTTTGTTCCATGAAGCCAAACAGTCACAGCATCCTCTTTTAAAGTTCTGATTCTGTACAGTATTAAATAGGTTATTAGTCTATTTTGACTCGATTTTTTTTTTCTGTCTTCAAATTGCCCTTTTTTCTTCAGTGATGAACCCCTTCATAATTTGATTTGTAGACCCCACAGGTCAGATTTGCATAGTGTTCAGACTTCCTTGAAGACTGAATGTTATGAAAATGAGTTGCAGTGGATGTCTTATGGGGTGTTTTTGACAGTTCAGTTTCCTACTAAGGAAACAGAGCTCCCAAAAGGGGAACTGATGAAAAACTTGCTGGAAAAATATTTCTTAAAAACAAAATACTTTTTTTTTTTCTAAAGTCATCGATCAAGAGATCTTTTTTTTTTGTAATATTAAAATTGAAAAATAGGACAAAAATGAGAAAAGACAGACTTACTAAAGCTCATGTTGGAGATGAGCTTAGCAACAGCTTTTATTTTCCTTCTTCACTGTAAAAAGCTCATCTAGATAAAATACAAACAAGAATTGTAAGTGCAATGCAATTATACCTACCCTCAGGAAAGAGCACTGAAAAATGTTGTAGTGCCAAAGATTAGTCCTGGAATGTAAAGCTGAGAGAGACCTACTAGGGACTTGCTTCATTAAAAGATGTGGAACAAGACAGTCATTAGGCACCAATAAATCCATTAAAGGGAAGGGGGCTCTGAAATGGCCTTTCTTGATTCTTGTTACTAACTGTAAGGATTGCTGAATTTGGTGACTTTGCAAACAGGACTTTAGTTACCACTTGCTGTCCCTTTTAATTCCCTGTTCTCCAGTCCAACTTTTCTTTGCAATAAGCAGACAAAGCTCTGCTGCAGTTAACTGAGCAGCATCTGACTAGCAAGGCTGAATCTGGAGAAAATGGGAGAAGAAGGAAAATCTACAGCAGCTCTTCCTACTTGTATTGCTTGGAATCCTCATGAACAGCACTCCAAACCTAGCTGTTGACTACAGCCTTTGAGTTCCTTATCAAGTAAGTGTAAGCTAGACCCCAGCAGGCTTTTTGATAAATCAGAATTTCTGATGCTGGTAAATCCTGGAGAGAAAGAGCAGTTTGTTTGTTATGTATGCAGCACGTTTTGATTAAGCTACCTCCAGCAACGGCAGGCATGAAGCCTGTGCTGCTGAAAAATGTTACTGCTGTCTGCTCAAAGCTGGGTTTAAATATTGACCAGCTGCATAGAAAACAGCATCTGATTTGTCAACAGCATGAAAAATAGACACCCAGGAACAAGCACATTTGTCTGCATCCTAATGCATCCAAATCCCAGAGATACCAAAGCAAATATTGAACACTTGACTTTTCATGGAAGAAGTATCTGTTTATAGAAAGAGTTGAAGATTTCCTCTCTGGGGAGCCCCACACTGCTCAGGTGAAGGGTGCTGGAGCATGGCTGGTATAGTCTACCAAAAAAAAAAAAAAAGTGATCTCAAGTCTATACTGTTGGCTTTACCAGCCTTCTGGAGCAAAACTTCCACCTAGAAGTTGCATCCCAGAACAATCTCAAGTGCTTTAGAGCTGCAGCGAGCAGAACTGGACAAGTCTTGGGCAAACACAAGTGTTTTTCCTTCTCCCCTGTGCTTGATGTGCTGGAAAAAGCAACTTTATCCAGCCTGAAAGACCATTAGGAGTGTCCCTGGTCAGGATTCTAAGCTCTTTTGTCTGTGTCACAGCCATCACATGGGACTTGATAAAACTCTTCATGCCACAATTAATGCCAGCAGACGATGTTCCTCACTGGTGTGTGTCCCACCTTAATGGGGTGGCTTTTCTCAGAGCTGTCAAACTGTGTTGTGCACGTGTGTGTCAGGTTGGGAATTTTGGACAGTCTCCTGGGAACTGTCAGAGGGGAGTTCCCTCCCCAGGTATCCCACCAATTAATTCATTTGATGGCTTTTTTGGAATTATTTAATTGTGGCAAGCATTGCTTTTGCCAGGCATAGCTCAGGAAATAGCAATGTACTAATTACAAGATGGATTACCTGAATTGGGGGTTAATAAAATACACTATTTACCCTATAAAAACTAAAACAAGAGAAACATTTATGTTTGAGAGATTTTTGCAGTACTCATAAATCAAAGCAGCACAACAGCAAAGGAAAGAAAAATGAGGCATTTAATTCTTACCTATATTCCCTCCCCAGATTTTATAAACAAATGAAGTATATTAAAAAAAAATAGACCAACTGTGCTTCTGATACATGATACGCATGAATATGAAATTGTAATCAAAGGCATTCAAATTCTACTGAATTATTTCTTTATTTGCTATTTTCCTTCAAGCCCTACTAACGTAAAAAGTTTTCAGCTTCAAAAGATGGTAGAAATGAAGCATTCACAGTGTCTTTTTTAGAGGATGGAAACCTTAGCTTGGAATGATTTCTGCTCTGGAATGTCTGTAATATATTGAAGCCTTAATACCTTGCTAATTGGCACCTTACTAATTAGCCTGTGACAGGAATTTTAATTAGAGGCACAGTAGGTGTTCTCCCTGCCTACAGTGAAGGAGCTGTTTCCTGGGGGAAAAAAAAAAAAAAAAGAAGGAAAAAAGATAGTGGAAGGAATCAATAGAAGACAAATATAATCTAGTCTCTACTATGGGAAGAGTGTACATGAATTAATATTTTTCAGAATTATGTCTCTGATAATTTATTCTGTTTTGGAAGATGCTTAAAGTTCACTTGGTGATTTCCTCTTTTCACCTGTAGAACAAATAGTACTTTGTTGTTGTTTCTGTGACTTGACACGTTAGAAGCAAAATGAGAAATGTTGGAACATGACTGCAGTCAGTCACTCTCACAGCCAGCCCCAGGGACTGAGCTGAGTGCATCCCAGGCTAATTCCTCTCAATGGCAACTCATAAATAACAAGATCATCTATCATTTTTCTTCTATCAGGAAAACTTGTAAAGGAGGGATTGAATATACCTATCTGAAAACACTGCCACTGCTCATGTTCTCTTTACCTTAATGGCATTTACCCTGTTGCAGAGGATTTTAGGATTGGCATTTGGGATGAAGGCAAAAATATCTAGCCCAGTGTGAGTCTTAAAAGTATAAATACTAAGTTTCTTCACTCTCCAAGGAAGCCTGAGTTTTGTATGTATAAATATAAAGTTATTTGTCAGGCCTGGTAATCCCCTAAGCCCCAGCAGTGAAAAGGGTGATTCAGTTTCAGTAGATAATGGGACATTCTGAAAAATGATGATCAGGTCCAGGGAACATTTTATATAAGGAGATATAAACATCAATAAAAATAAGGGAGGATGAATTGCACAGAAGGGAAAACTGGTTAATGATTTTTACCCCTTGAAAGGACACTTCAGGAACAGACTCTCTGGAGGAAGTGGAGGACTTGCTGGACAATTTGCATTATTTGAAAAATACCTTTTTTTACTTAATTTTGACTGAAAAAAATTTCTGCATGGTGAATAAGGTCACTGGTGAGCCAGGTTCCAGTGGATGTGCTGTAAATATTTAAAAGCAATAGTTATTGAATGTTTTTGTCCAAAAAGCTTTATGAGGGAAGGGAGGATAACATTGTACCCTTTTGTTTTCAGTAGAGTTTCCTACAATCAGTGTGAGACCAGTGACTATTCATTAATGTTAGAGAACACTGGGGGAATGAAAACAGCAAATTAATAAATGGAGAAAAATCTCTAAGATGTATCAAGAAACTGATAGAAAATTCTGTCATCCTTGTGCCAAAATCTAAATAACCCAATCTCAGTCAATTAATATGATCAGTATGTAGTCTGAAAAACAGTTGCACATTGTAGAATAATTCTGAATACAGAAGAAGTCAGAGAAAATGATAATGGCCATTTTAATTAATAAAAAAAGTTAATCAAAATTGTGTTTGCTCTGAAGTAGTCACTCAACTGCCCTGCCTGGTAGAAAGTGCTGTCTTTTCAAAAGGGCTTTATTAACCCACCATTCCTACAAGATCTGTTCATTTATCATGGCAAATTTGTCTCCTACTATGAGTTCAATTAGAAACAGAAGGGAGTGGGGAACTCAAGCTGGCATTAGTGAGATTACACAGGTTTTCATCTTTTATGGGCAGAGGTTTAAAGCTTATCTAGGTACAGAGATATTACCAATTAGGATGCAGGTTGGGTCTGGTGTATCTTGAGGTATATCTTGTTTTGCAGGGAGATGTGAGTCTTCCCTGACACCTCTAAGCCAGCAAGACACCAGCTGCCTCCGGATCAGAGGCTGTGTGGCCACTTCTGTAAAGCACCATGCTGAAAGCTGACATCTCTGCAGAAAAGCAGATTATATTAGCTCAGGTTTAATGCCATGCTCCACACATCTCTATCACTCCATACAGGTGAACATGACCATCCCTGCAAACAGGCTGCATCCAAGCCCTGCATCCCCTTCCTCGTGGGACTGCTGCTCACATCACAAAATATCCACCACAGACCAGAGCACCTTAGCCTAGCCTTTAGCAGAACTCTGAGAAGTGAATAAGCTATTTGCAAAAGGCAATTATAATGTACCAGCACTTCATCTGAACAATGCATTTTGAAAAGAAAAAAAACCCCACACAACAAATCGCCTAGTACATGATTACCTTCCTTTCTCCAAAGAATAAAAGGAAACTGCTTTTCTCTCCAGAGTCCTTTGCTGATGGTAGACTGCAGCAGCCAGTGCTTTTATCTCTCCTGTTATATACATGTGTGGGTTTGCCATGGGATACAGTGGAATACATTGGATTTCAGGCCTCTGCAGAGCATCTTCTTTCTATCCCAGGTGGTCCCAGGCTACTTCACATGGTCTAGTTGAGATAAGGATGTAGATTACAATGCAGGTCAGAAGCCCTCACCAGACCTAGCAGGGAGGAAGGGATATTGGTTTGCTAGAGTAATTACTGTAGGAAGTGGTGAGGCTGGCACTGGTTTCAATTTTTTGAGTGCTACTAAAGATATTTATCTTTACTCTGAAGGCTTTAGTCTTTTATGGTTTGGATGCTGGCTGTGAAGAGAGCTGTCTCTTTGTGCTCTATCCAGCAGTACCTCTCTACAAAACATTCTGAAGATTTTTATATCTAAAAACTAAAGGAAAATATATTCCTACATCTGAGCCTTTACTGGAACTCAGTTAATCAGAGACATACTGTCTTGAATTTGAAGGAATATTTGGAATGTATTTGCTTGAGTAAATAAAAGATATTGTGGAGCAGAGATTTAGTTGCTATTGTGTTGGGTTTTTTTGTCTGCTCCACACAGCATTGGCTAGAAAGGCGTTTATTCTAAACTGTAAAATTATATCAGAATCTTTTATGATTTCTTTTCTCTTACATAATTTAAACTGAAGATTCCTTATTTAAGAAAACCTAAAATGAATTTCAGAGCTTGTGTTATGTAAGTCAGTTAGTTACATCAAGCAGAAAAACTGAACATTGCCTTTGGGAAAGAGACAGGGGGGAAATAAATGCTTGAAAGCAGAATCTAGGGAATGGAGGACAATTTGGGGACCAGCTCCTCTGCAAACCATGCCACAGAGAGGCTGGCAAAAGCCGTTGGATACACGTGGAGCACCAGTCGACCTCAGAGGTTCTGCAGGGTCAATTATGGATGCTTATGTACATACATTCAGTCTGGGAATAATACTCAATATTTACACATTATTTTGTCTTCCAGAATGATTGAAGACTGTGGGAAAAGAGGAAATACCATGGCAGAGAGAAGGCAGCTGTTTGCAGAAATGCGTAAGTAATTCCTAGAAACGTTTTGCTGTGATAGACCAAGCCAGTTGCAGTGCAGTGTCTGTAAAATGTATGCAAGCTCTCCACCTCAAGTAACTGATATCTTCATTTCACTAATGGCTTCATGTCGTGAGACCAAAACTACAGGAAAATGGGCTGATTTGACCAAATAGCAGGAGAGAGGGATTTTCTGCATTAGATCTTTGCAATTGTAGTATTTTAATTGGTAGTTTCTTGAGATAGAAATGATGCAGTGCACGAGTAGTAATGAAGAGTGATAAAGGTCTCCAAAAGACTCCATCTTTTAGTGGGGATATCTGCAGTGAGTTGACCCCAGCCAGCTGCTAAGCACCCACACAATCACTTGCTTAGTCCCCAGCCAGCCTCCAGGGAGAGCAAAGGCATGAAAACCTGTGACTTGAGATAAAGGCAGTTGATTAAATGATGGAAAGAGACCAAAAGAAATGACAATAAAACCCAACAGGTGATGCAAGGGAGGTCACTCAGACCAAGGCCCAGCAGACCAGTGCTCAGCCAGTCTCAGAGCAATGTCTACCTTGAAAAACAAAACTACCCACCCCTTTTTTCTCTTGTTTTTTGTTGAGCATGACACTATTATGGTATAGGCTATCCTTTTCACCAGGTGGGGTCATCTGTCTTGGCTGTGTCCCCTTCCAACCTCTTGCCCACCCCATCCAACTCTGGGAGGGCACAGAGTAGGAACAAAAAGACCTGGTTGCTGTGCAAGCAAAGTTCAGCAATGGGTAAAACCTTGGTGTGTTAGCAACAGTTTTATAGCCACAAATCTAAAACATAGCACCCTGCAGGCTGCTCTAAAGAAAGGCAACCCCATCCCAGCCAGCCAGTCCAGGGAGTCATACCCCACTTCAGCACATTTTTTATAGGCTCTAGTGAAGTTTCGTATTCCCTGCAGAGTAGTGTGTCAGGGATGTATTATACTAACAATATTCCTGCAGTTCTCTTGACAGTAATCTCTTACTTCTCTTACAAACAATCCACCATTTCTCAAGGAGATTCTATTAGGTATGAAGTTTGAGATTGTCACCTTGTTACTAGATTTGCCTAAGTTCTGTCTGTAATTACTAAGCTTCCTATTATTTTTCCCCTGCAAAACAGTAAAAAAAAACCTGACAGGACATCTCCCCCATTTTCTAGGGGAGATTAAAATGAACATTACTGGGACTTGAGTGACTGCACACTGAAAGGCCAGGTCCATGCTGGTGAATTAAATGTGCTTGGGACCCTTCTCCAGGGGTGAGCCCAGGGCTGACCAAATGCTCTACATCTGCACTTCTGAACTCTCTGAATTAAGGACTTCTCTACTGAGAATGGTCTTGTCCCATTCCACTGTATCCACTAGCTCTGTTGTGCTCTGTAATTATTTCAGTATCACACCAGGCTTGCTGTTGTAACTTGGATATTTTTCTTGTGCCCCATGTACAGCATCTTGAACCAGTGAAGGGAAAGGCTGTTCTTTGGCCAGAATGAAAAAATAAATCCAAGCAAAAAAGTAAATCAAGAAAAAAAGGATGATGCATTTTCCCATTATCAGAATGTACTATACTTTTAATTAGAATTATAGAGGGGACTTGAGCTTGTATCAGCTAAAGTCAATAACACAACTTCCATTAACTTGAGTTAGCTTGAAATTTTCCTAAAATGGAAGAAAATTGCTTAAGAATTGCAGTGAGGATTTATTGTTTCTTCCCACAGTTTTGAAGGCTGTTTTGCTGTTGAGTTGTTTTAGAAGTTAAGGAGGTGTTGGGAAGATTTACAATTAGGAGGTGGAGGAGGGACTACTTTCCCATCCTGTACACAAATAGTTATTGTCTTGCTATTTTTAATTTTAGATTTTAGAATTTTGACATATTTACTTGAGTCTCATTTATCTTACATTCTATTTCCCCACCTCCCTTCCTCCTACTTCTACACATGCACAGAGAACTGGGTTCCAACTGGGTAAAAAGAGGGAAAAACTGTTTGTGAAAAACTGTGTGTGTTTTACTCAAAAAAATACCCATTATTTGCATTTTGAGAGTCTCTTGGATTCCTGTGTGGCTAAAAGATATGCAGCACTGAAACAAAAGCTCATCCTGGTGTTGCATCCAGGTGCCCTCAGCTGTCTGCAAGTCAACATGACCCATGTTTAACAAAACCCATGTGCTCTACACACCCTAGGTGTTGTGGGCAACTTGAAGCTTCTTAACATTGTAACAGACATAAGTTTCTGGTAAAAAGTTAAACTCCACAACCTGCCAATGTTAGAAGAAGAAAATTCATAATACAAAGAGGACTTTGCCAGTGGTTTAGATTCTTGCAGTCGCATCTGCAAGTCTGTGATTAAAACACCACAATACTTTTAGAAGGTGGTTTTTGTTCTTGACAACATGAGGCAGCAAATAAACATCCAGCTCTTCTGACATTTTAAGTAGGTATTTGTTCTGAACAAGGAATAGATGGATTTGACTCTCACTTTAGTTTTGGGCCACTATGTAATTTTCTCTGTATTTAAAGAAGTTTGGGGTTTCTTTTTTCCTTTGCTTCAGAAGCAGCATCCTTCTAGTTCCAAATAATACACCTTTGTGAATTAGTATCCTAATCAGTATAATCTTCTGCAGAATCCTGTGGTTAAAGCTTAAATTATGTCTTATATCTCAAAATGCACCATTGCATGTCACATCACTAGGCAAACCTTAGTCTTATGAGATGTGCTAAGGTATATCCAGGTATATATGATGAGAAGGGTTCAAAACATACACTGTTGTGATGCCAGCACATACTAGAAAACAGCAACCAAAGCTTGCAGTGGATCCCCTTGTTATTTTTGCAAGCTGCAAAGAGTGTTACATGAAATGAGCATATTGAAAGGAAACAGAGAAACACTGCCAGTGGGTGAAGGAATCAATAGAATCATAGAATGGTTTGGGTCAGTTAGAAATTGAGTCTCATTTTCCATGTTCAGTCCTGCACATCTTCCTGCTTGTTTTTCAGGACTCTCCATGTAAGTGAAGTAACTTCTCTACAGAAGTCATTTTGCAAATGGATTTCTGACTGTGACAAAATGTGAATCATGATAAAATTAAATTGGGAGTTATCAGCAAAAACACCTGCACTCAAAATAATATCAAAATAATACTGTCCACTGTGTATGTAAATAGCAAAGAAAAAAGCAACATGATTGCCTATGAATTTGTTTATTTATGATTAGTATTGCAGCCTAGGAAGCTCCTTGAGCCACAGTTTCACTTTGCTTTGAATCTTTACAACTTGTTAAACAAGGCTGGAGGTTCATAAAGGAAAAATGGAAGCTTTTATTAGTAGTTTTCACTGAAGTTATGAGAAAAAAGATTCATTTTACTCCTATTAAAAAAGGAAAGTGTTACAAACATTATCCTCCCCTTTACCGGTGAAGAAGTTTTCCAAAAGTTGTCAAAAGCTGAAAAAAAGCTCCCAAACCAAAACCTACAAAAACTACAATACAACAATAAAGTATATTATGGAAAAAAAAAAAAAAAAAGAAAAAAACCTTCCAGACCTGGTGTTACTTTTTCAAGAACAGTTTAAGACAAAAGGGAGTAGCTGCTAAAAGAGAGTACCTGGAAGCCCTGGGAAAATGGTGCGGGAGAATCCCGTCAGTACAAGAGCAGAGTCTGGGCATAGGGGACAGTATCTTTTTATTTCATAGGCCACATTGTAGCTTTCAGGTAACAATTATTCACATAAGACATACCAGCCAGGAAGGAGAAGGATTTAAATGCTAATCTTATCTACATTTCAAGGTTTTTGGGCAGTGTTAGGAGTGGTGCACAGCAGGAAGAGGCCTGAAGAGCCTGTGCCAGGTTCTTTCCCCATCCCGCTCCCTCTCTGCCACCCCTGGAGCTGCAGTAGCTACCAGTCAGTTTATACCCATCTCCTGGACATCTGCTTTGCAAATGTTGCCAGGTCTTTAAGTTGGAGCAGCCAGGGCCTAGCTTTGTGTGAAGCAGAGAGCTGACCCTTTGAGGCCTCCATTGAGGAGACCGTACCTGTGCAAAATGGAGACAGGCCTCACGGCCTTTGTGTGATGTCTGCCCCATCTGCAGGCTGCTGTCAGTCTGTTCACTCCCACATGATAGTGTTTTTGATTTGGTTTGCTGGCAGTGCCTTATTCTGAGCTGGCATGTCAGCCAAAGATATTTGTTATGAGCTTTGTTGTTAAATATTAAAATTAGATTGAGGTTTTCACTGTTGTTGGAGCCTGGCCAGTGTGTCTTTTAGCCTGCAGCTTGACCAGATTGCTCTTCAAAGCGACAGTCACAGTGGGCTGACTATTCCTTGCCTGCCTTTACAGAAGTCTTTTAGCACTGTAGCTCCTGCCATTCTTTCTTTCTCCTCACCTCTCTCTACTCTCCCTTCAAAGGAGAGAGCCTTGAAAATTATTAAACAGAGTCAGCTCAAGTATCCCCTTTGTTCTGTGGCATCCCTGCTAGCAAAGAAATGCACGGGTCGTATTCCATACAAATGTCACTCTTACTGTGTTCCTCTAGGGGCTCAAGATCTGGATCGCATTCGTTTGTCCACCTACCGAACAGCATGCAAGCTTAGATTTGTTCAGAAGAAATGCAACTGTAAGTATGTCAGAGCTTCTTTCATATAGCATTGTTATTAGCTTTCCACTGCACTCCCCTGCCCTTCACATCAGCCACAGACAGGACTGTTTGGTCGAGCATCATGAAGGACACTAATCAGAGTACCTGGGCAGGTTTTAAATATAACCTGTTAATATAAGGAACTTGACTCAAAGATGCCAGTGTTTCAATCGTAAAAGGGTGGGTCATGATGCAGGCCACAGCTTTAATTATAATAAGCTCATTCATGACATTGTCCGGTTTTCTTCTAAGATAGCATTTGTGGTTCCAGCAGATTCCTGCAAATTAGTTTTTGTAGCAACTCCGTGAGAAGAAATGGTGGTTCCAGTCCTCATCTCTTTGGGTGGGAACAAAGTAAGTGTAGTACTAGTCAGCCTTCTTTTTTCCAGGAGGCCATCTAGAGACATCTAAGAGAGTGAACCTGCTTGTAATCTCTGCATGTCTGTCTTCTTCTGTCTAGGTTTCATTCTTGATAAGTTTCCCACTTAATTAGTAATTTTTAAAATGTTTCTTCTGAGACTCAGTCTTTCTTCCTTTATAGCTGTACTTTCTATTAGCACAGTGTAGTGCTATGAACTTTAAAGGGGAAATATGTATAAAATCTATAATGGTATCCAAAACAGTATACCTGTACTTAGAATGGCAGGTTCTAATTTATGTGTTTTACCTTTCCACACCAGGGTAAAAACAACATCTTAACCAGGGCAACTCTTGGTGGTGGTAGCAGTAGGGAGAGGACTCAGGCAGAGAAAACAGGATTTTTAGTCTTTATATTTAAATTAGAAGGACAGCTTGGCTACACTTGTGCTACACTCAATGGTAAGTATGTTAAGAAATACTCACTGCAGATAGAGATTAACCACCCTAAGAATATTCCTACTTTTGGGGTTACATTTGTCTGCATTACAGAAATGTTTAGCTTATGCTGTCCAAGCACACTGATGGGAAAGACTTTGGAAAGTATTTATTGGGTTATTAGCTTTGGAGCTGGTTGTTCAATAATTTCTGCAGCACATTTCTCATGTTTTTAATATATGTTTAGCTGAAATATGAATTAAAGGATTAGTATCACATTATAAGCAGGCTGCCAGACACAAAACCCAGGAGGGGTTTAGGACCTGCCCAGCAGCTGGTGTCTCCCATTCAGGACAAAATGTGTTGAAAGACACAATCATGTTGTATTCAGTTGTTTATTTTATTATTTTAAATTTCATGTTTAAGAGGATTACATTTTCGTGTTGCTTTCATGGTAACAGAACACAGTAGTCTGAGGTGACAAAACTGTCCAATTAAGTTGACAGCAATAGCAAATTCTTAACAGTAATTGCTTTGATAACTGTATAAAAAGCAAACTAAAAAATTCAAGGGTGAAATAGATTTGCTGGGAGTGGCTGGCTAGATAAAAATACAGTTGTTAAACTTTGTTCCTCTTATTTATTAACTGTGATCTGCTTTGTGGAACTATTGCTTCTCATTGTGGCCTTTAGTTTGCCAGATTGTGCCAGGTCAGTTGTGGACAGTGTTCTTCTCTGGTTGACATTGATAACCTAGGAGAAGTGATTTGCTAGTTTTATACCAAGACTTTATCAACCTCCTCTGAAGAAAAAACACAGGAGGAACTTAAAGTATCATCCAAAATAGTTCTCTGCAACTTCAGGAATAATGCCTGTTGCTGTGGCTGAATTGTGTGTGTCTTTTCACCATCAAGTACAGTTTTATTCTGCTTGTTTCTGGCAGACTGCTGCTCTCCCACATGGCTTTCTCTTAGTACTGGGAAAATAAGTCATTCATTCAAGCAATGGTCGTCCAAGACACTGCTTCTAAACATAGAGCCACTGAACCAAGCACTGCTCTGAAATGGTTAATATTGGACTTCCAGCTCATCTACTATTACTTTTTGCTTTCCCTGCAGAAATTGCCCTTATGCACCACACAGTAGTAAGTTCAGGAGAGAAAAAAAAAAACCCAGAAAACAAAAAACATGGGAAAAAAGATTCTGTTTCATTTAGGGGAAAATATAAAAAGAAAAAGCTCAAAGTCAGGTCTGCTTCACTCCCAGTGCATTGTACCTCCTGTCATTCAAGCCATCCTTGGCTTCTTTCAGCTGTACTCTCCTGCCCCATCCTGGCACACTGGCACACACTTACTAGGAAAAAAAATGCTTGGAAAGAATATATTTAGGGGCTCTTTTAAAGAGCTAATTTAATAAATTGCAGGGAGCTGCTCTTGGCTACAAGTTGAAGGGGTATGAAAATGGAAGCAAAGAGCAGCTTTGAGTGCCAGAAGTGTCTGTGCCAAGGAAAGCAGAGCAGAGGTTTTATTAACACCATCTTCTTTACCTGAAGGTGCCCATTAGCATAGACAGTCACAGGATATCATTGAACAGGCAGCTCCACTTACCACAATGCACTGTTTGTTTCTGCTCTTTAATGCAGACATAGCCACGGGTTCATCTGCTGGCCTCCCTTTGTGAATTCTCTCACTACAGAAGGAGGTTCTGCTGAAGCCTTCAGCAGCAGGCTGGGTCTTACTGGTGAAGTAGGCAGTGCACAATGGGCAAAAGTGCCTTGATATTCTAAGAGCCATTCTGTCTTGCAGCATTTCTCCTGAAACTAGTTAAACTATCTGGCTAAAGATTATAGAAGAGGTGACAGTTTACCACTATTTAAGAGGATACCACTACATATGGTGCACTGTTGATCAAATTAATTGCTCCATGGAACTATTTTATTTTCACAAGAGAAGGACTGCTTTACTTAGGAAACAGTCTTCAGAATTGTAAATTTATGTCTTTTTGAGAATTCTCTAAAACCTTAGGAAAATCACTATGCATATGGAAGTATTTATTTTATAACAATCTCTCAGAACTTGGAAACTGTGAACCAGTGTTGCTCTGGCAAAGTCAAATATTAGTATATTGTCCTTCACTTCACCTCCAGTGCCTCGGAGCAGGTTTTGGAGCCTCTGATACACCTTCTCACCATATGGACTCCCACTCAGCTCCCCTTACTGCCAGGAAAATGCCATCTTGGCAGGGCTGATTTACAGCTGTTTCTCCATAGCATTCAGGCACAGAAGCGTAATAGGCTTTCCTAAAACAGGGCACGAAGGATCCATGTCAGCAGTTGCATCTACCTCTCAACTTTCAGCAGTATTCAGGAACCACCAAAAAGCACAATTTGTGGTCATCCCCAGTGATCATCGTGCAGTTGGTTTAGCTTAATATTTGATTTTCAGTGAATTTATTAATACCCAATTGTTTATACAGGAAAAACAAGATGAAGTGTCATGTTTGCATGCAAATTCCCTCAGGGCTTTGATGGCAGCAGGAGTAGAACATAACAACTTATCACAATCAAAACAATTATACAATTAAACATCACTCGCTAATACTGAACTGTACAGCTGGAAAACTACTGCCATCCTTGATGACCTTTCCTGAATGTGTTTTTATTCTATGAATGGCTGCAAAAAGCAGATTTTGCTGATTTCCCTAGATTGGAATAAATCACAGGCAGCTGAAAGCTTGAATCTAAAGCCATGCTGGTGATAGGAATATGAGGCCTAATTAATGCAGACAAAAAGCTAGTTTGTTTCTCTGGCAGATCATTTCTAATCCCAACACCTTAGGGTGTCAATATCTTTGTTTCTCCCTTCAGTATTCTTCTGTGTGAGATTTTTATCATTGTTCTGTTTTATTCAAATCATAGTACAGCTGCTGCAACAGAGGCAGTGCAGCTGCCATGACTGGGATGGAGACCTTGTGAATGTCCAAGACAGTCTGCTCCATCCTGCTCTTCCTCCTACCTAAGGAAGGATTAAGTGGTCACAGTTGAGGCATGTCAGCTTTGTTTCCATACGTGCTATTGGGCGCCTCTCTGATCTGCCCTTCTACGTTTGTTTTAAGTTAGAATAATTTCTCACCCTCCTGAAATAGAATATTTTCCCACTGAAAATGAACAGCAGTTATTGTAGACACACTATTTTTAGATGCTTTCCTTAAACTTGTTGGTTTTTGTTTGGTTGGGTTTTTTTTCCATCTGTATTGCAATGGTACAGCAAGCTGCTGAAAGTGGTTTTGTCCTAGAAAGTGAAAATTAAGATATCAAATGACAATAGGCGATGTGAGCTACTGCTCTCCATCAGGGTGGCAAGTACATTTTAAAATTTAATTAAACATAAATACAATTAGTAGGATTTGTTTGGGTTTTTTTTCCTAGACTGTGCAAGTATCATTTTATCCTGTCCCATTCATCATGCCATTCACCACAGAATTAAAAGTTTCAATGTCTGGTACTTGTAATCAAAGGAAAGGATATGAAAGTCTTGATTCCACAATGGAAATGGTGTTGTGGTCACAGCCACCTCCAGTGACTGAAGAAGTTACCAGCAAATCCAGGTTCAGTATTCTCTTCTGCATGACAGGACAAGTGCTGATCTTACATAGCAAAACTAGTGCCCTAAACAAAGAGCTGGAGGATATTCAGAAGTGTTCCAATTTGTCCTGTTGGTATTTAACCACCAAATCTTTAATCTGTATATGTTAATTGATTTAGGAAGTGAAAACTGCTTCTCTTTACTTAAAGAAGACCTCTTGCCACCACAGTATAAAGCCTTTTTTTCTCTGACTCTATTTTCTCTGAAATGAGACAGAGTGCACCAGCAGTGCTCCATGGTGGTATCCTCGGAGTGCTAGAATCCCATGCAGATCCCTGCCAGAGGGCAGGAGGCATTCAATGCTCAGTATCCTGCCTTTTTCTCCTCAAGGACTGTATACCCTGTGCAATTCTGTGCTTGCCCTTCAGTCTTTTATTCTCAGGGTGACCATCAGAAACAGAGCTACCAAATTATCACAATTACAGAACTGTTCAGATTAAATAACTTAATCCTTCATCACTGTAGGCTTCTGTGGTTAGTGCTCTGATCTTCTTGTTGGTTTTTATAATGTTTTTTATTTCATCTTGGAAGCAATAAAGCACAAGATAGATTCAGGCTGGGTCACAGAGCAATCCAACTGAATGACAAGCAATGCTGCCTACTTGAGAAGTGCAAAAGGTCTGCTTGGCTGCAATTTGAAACATTATTTCCTGGGAAAACAATCTGCCTCTTGAAATTGTGAGCGTGGCATTCTCATATTCTTCTAAACCCTCAGTGATCAGTCCTCTATGAGATTTGCTTTAAAATCCTATAATTTGGGGAAAACCTCTCCATTCTTATTTTATCCTTTTCTGTTGACTGTCTTGGATATTCTATGATCTGTCTATTATTATTATTATTGCATAAAAATAGAGGCTGGAAATATTAGTTGTGTTCTTTGTTTTCTATTTTAACAGAAGCTGAATTTTATGGTTCACTTATAGTAGATTACATTATTCACGTGGCTCCAACACATAAAGCTAAAAAAAAAAATAAAATAAAAAGTTCTCCATATTACAAGAGCCATGATACCATTGTGTAAGTTACTAATTCTGGTATCCTGCAGTACTTGAATAATGGGAAGAAAGATGAGTTAATTATTTTTAAAACTTTTTTGTTCCTTTGTCTTTACCAGCGACTTAGAGCCTGAATGCTCTTGGAACTGCTAGTACTGCTCCATATGGGTTTCCAGGCAACTATGGGGAGAGGATGCATATATTATACATTCTTCATTATGCATCAATTATTTAATCAAAAGTTCAAAAGGGCTTGATTTAGCATATTCCCTGCAGACAAATCCTTCGTAAGGATTTTAGTCTGGAAGTGTTCACTCACAGCACAATATCCTGAAAATGGGTTCAGATTTTCTTTTCCTTTTAACTGTAAAAAATTGTTAATATGCTTGGCAGACATAATAGCTGTTAGCTGACATGTAACTTGTGTATTTGACATGTTCATTGAGGAGCTGCTGTTGAGCCTTTCCTTCAGTGTAAGCACAAAGTGGACTGTTACTGCATCAAGGGATGGTGGTATCTCAGATGGCCCAGAGTATTTGCTTTTAACTGCTACCACTGCAAGTCTGTCTCCTACAAGAACTATCAGTGGACATTTGAAATTCATATGAATGTCAAAAAGAGTGAACCAAACAAGGCTGTGTATCTTAAAGTCTCAATTTTCTTTTGCTTTGAGAGATTGAGTTTTCAAACATACCCATGATTGCAAATGGTTCCTGCTAAAAAATGAGTGGCAGAAGTTTGTCAGCTAGAATTATTTTGTCCTTTACAGAGGAAAATGACTGGATTGGCTTCATTTCAGTCAGAAGTTGGCAGGCATGCAGCCTAGGCCAGGTCCCCAGAATACCTCCCTGCTGCCCTCTGCTACCCTGGTGGCTCAGCCCTGCCTTGATGCAGAGAACTTTGTAATTTGATCATAGCAGCAAAGCTCTTCTTACTGACTTCCTGAACTCTGTTATAACTGCCATTCACTGTGCTGTTTCTGATGGCTTTTCTGATGCAGGTTTAAGGTTGGATGGTCTGTTCAGTTCCCCACCAGTGTCTCTGAGCATCTGCTGCTGGTAACAGGCATCAGTCACCTTTGGTCTGGCAGGCTTTGGAATAGTTACCCAAATGTGTCTCACATCAGTTCTTCTAATGGACACTTCAAACAAAATGAAACCAATTACTGTTAGCTCAGTACTCTTCTAGAGAGTCTAAATATTGCAGAATATATGCAGACAGTCTCATGGAAATAAATGGATCCCTTGGTGATAACAGGATCACTGTATCTTTTGAGGGATGCTGCTTCTTCATGTGAGAGCTTTTCCTTCTTTCACCCTCCTGGTTCTTTTCCCCCAAAACTGTATCTATGGTTTTAATAATTTTTTTTAATTATGTTTTTATCATTTCCCTGTCCCTTCAGCTTCCTGTGATCTGTGGCATTTACTTTATCTTCTCTGCAACCCTCATTCTCTTGGCTGCTCTTTCCTTTCCTGTTATTCTCTTGGCTCCAAGCACTTTTCTTCAGGCAAACCTTCTCTTACAGTTGAGCCTTTGTTCCCTTTCCCTGGGCTGTTCTGGTCTGTCCTGTTTGGGTATTTTGCTGGACCTGCCCTGATGTCACACAAACACCTCCATAGTGTGCCAGGTGCATTGGCAGTGTGAAAGTGACTCCTGCATGTTGGTCATTATTCTAGGGGTTTTTGCCATTTAACAACATAATTATTGGAAGAAGGAGAATAAAAGTAAGAAGTCTTCCTTGGAGCAGGTATCAGTGAATTTGGTGATCATGGGCCTTTGTTCATAGGAAGCTTCAGTCTATCATCTTGAATTGCCTCTCAGTTCTGGACTCAAAGCAATACATCTTGAGGAGTCACATGAACTCAGTCCTTATATGTTTTCTTTTGAGAGTGAAGGACAGGTTTCATGTACTTGCAGAAAATGGTTTTCCTGAGAAGATAAGCTGCAGTATTTTGCCCTATCTGTGTGTCACAGTATTGCATTCAACATGTCCTTCTCCACTGCATCTGCTGAGTTGAGATTTTTGATGAGGCATTTTTGACCTGTCCTGGTTTTGATGCTGTCACTCAGCTCTGGAGAATGAGTAGGGACTACACAGCTTCCCTCCACCTTAACCACACTGTCTGCACCATCTTCCTGCCTAACAGTGATCTCTCACATGGACAGTCTGATCTGTCTCCAGCCCTTCCCCATTCCCTTTCAGCCTGAAGGAAGGTCAGACTGTGAGACCTGACATAATTTTTACTGTAATTCTCTCCTGTAATTCCCTAAGAGTGGTTACTTTCCATGTCCATTTGTTTTCAAAGTTGCATCAAAAGTCAATTTGTGTACATCTAACAATATAGATAAAATTCATAACACCCAGAATATTCAAGAGAAGATTTAGCTTGACCATTATTTCATATTTTTTAGCCATTAGCTGCACCTAGTAGCATTTTCTGTAAAACTTGGTGGAACATTTTGTACAGCCTGTATCTGGTATGCTGGGGCTAATTGTGAGAACAGATGATGTTGTCCATAAAAATAATTTCCTGCCTTTATAAGTGTGAAGAAATCATATAATACATTGTCCTCAGTGTGCATTGTTATTAATAGAGTTCTGTGACTCTACAAAGTGAGCATTCGGCTTCCTGGTGTTAATGTTCATGAGATACAATAGCTTTACAAGAGCTTTAATTGTGCTGAATTAAGGCATTCCTAGGCTGAATTCAGATTGAATCATGTGTATGATATCCTTGTTGGCTGCAATGGATTTCTAGCCAGGTATTTACAATCACTTTGGTACTTTGATGAGCAGGCTAATTCTTGCTCCTACTCCTGTAGGCTAATTCCAGGAGAAGTTCAGTGTATGCTCAGCATTTCAGTAGATGGATACTTGGATGTCTGTCTCCTTTCCTGACAGGAGGTAAATTGGAAGTAACTCTGTTGAACTCACTGACATTGCTGTGGCATGAGGGAGTGAAGGAGTCTGTCTCTCAGTGGGTATTATTTCAGGAGGTTGAACTCAATTTCTGATAAATGAAGCCAACCCGAGTATCATACTGCATCTCTTGTAAAGGTGCTGATCTTCCCCAAGTTTAATTTTCCACATTTCATTCATCTCTATTTTGCCTTGAAACTCTTATTTTGTCTTGGATTTGCAGAGTATTTTTAAGGATTGCATGTGTAAAATTAAGGATGACAGATGAGTGGCCGTGTACATTAAGACTCTTACTCCATCTAGGGGCCCTGACAACATCATTAAAGAGCTTCTGTCACACACAGGAGGAAGGATAGATGTGTGGGACTTCACCTAAATTCCACTTATCTGTCATTTCACATTCTGCAGTCTTGCTGCCTTTCTCATTGTTGCTGATTGTCAAGCTGTGTTTGTGTCAACTGGAGCTTTCTCCTTTTCTTGGCCTGTTCCTCATACCTGTTTCCTTAAGAGATGTTAAGTTTTGGTGTGTTACTGCAGATGGCTGCACTGGGAGCCACTGCCTTTGCACTGGTGTGGATGTCCTGGTCACTGAGTAGATCAGCTGGGGAGCTGGAGCACTGAGCAGCTCGTGCAGAAGGCATGGCTTTGAGTATGAGTAATGGCAGGATGAAAAAACTGGGTGAACACAAAGCCAGGGATCAGCCAAATATTCTCTACAGTTTCTCTAAATGAGACACTGCCTACTCAAATGAATCTGATACCAAAAACTGGATCTTCAGATACCAGGATCCATCTCTCACTATCTCTAAGCTGATGATAGCTCAGATCCCAAAAGATTTCTGGTCAAATACATCCTGGTTTTTCAAATGTAACAGGTGTTTAAATACCTATGAAAGCTTGAACTTATGGCAGTAATTAGCACCTCCATTACCAATCAGCTAAAGGTGAGAGTCTGAACTGTCTTTATGTCTTCAGGCATAAGATGCTTTTTCACCTGTATGTCATGGGAATGTATTACCTCGTAGCAATGCTCTTGCTCTCATCAGCTACGGTTGATACTGGGATTTTGTCCCAGAAACCCTCTGGATTGACCTGGACTCTTCAGAAGAGAGAAGCATATGCAGTCACTATTCAATATGTCTGTTTTGCTCTGGAGGTGAAAAATGCCATTCTAGTATCAGGCAGTTTGCCCAAGCACTAAATTCATCTTAAGTATTTCTCTAATTATTTTTAATGGATGAAGTTGCTATGGGCCAAATCCAGTCTATATTACATAAGAATTTATTTAAATGAATAGAGTAAGGATCAGCTTAAGAATATACATATATGTATTTCATATTCAAGGAAATACACATTCATGTGTCATTAGTATTCTGTACCTTGTGTTGCTGTTTACAGCCTTGCCAACTCTAAATGATTTTTTTTTAAAAATTACAGAAGGCAAAGTAGCCACAGAACAAACTGACAAATGGGAGATGGGCCAAGGAGGGCTTTTTTCTTCAGGCAATTCTAAATGTGTAATAAGTGCTTTTTCTTTTTCCTTGACCTTTGTAATATGACTGAACCTTAAAGGTTGACAATGTAATCTCAGCTTGTTTTCCATAGCCATGAGGGAAGAGACTGGGATGAAGAATTGATAAATTGGGTATTCTTCTGGCATCACAAGTTATTTTTAAAAGAAAACAACAGTTAATATAGATTGGGGGTGATACCCTGTATCCTGGGTATCAAAGCTGGTAAAATATACTGTTTCAAAATTAATTAAAATATAAATAACCAATTTGTTAACATTTCTATTCACTTTAAACTTTCTACTGGTAAAGATGCAGAAGGAGGCTGCATGGGGAGACTTAGGGGGGATAAATAGAGCTGGCACCAGTTGTACCAGAGGGAAAAACCTGAGGTTGTTTAAGAGAAAAAGCTATAGTGTTAGTCAGACTTGGCATTTGAAGAAGCAAACATCTGGAGGAGATTTTACCAGTGTAATGAAGACATTCAACACGAAGCCATTCTGCCCCTTCCACCTCAGGACAATCCACTCTGCCAGCTCTCCAAGCACACGATCCTGCTTCAGCCACACGCACAGACAAGGCCATTTTCAGGAGACAGAGGCAGGGATGCAGAGCCTTTGATTCCTGTTGTCTCCCTTGACATTGTGCCAGCAGCGGGTTAAAATCTTACAGGGAACGTGCTGCATTTGCCAAAATGCACCCAGTAGTGCCATCCTGTGGCCAGGACTGTGGCTACCGGCAAGTCTGTGCACCTTGTCCCACCTCTTCACCCAAAGCTGGTTTGTCTTGGGTTGTTAACATACAGTCTGAGTTGTGCCCAGCTCTGAAATGATGGTTTTCTTCTCTTGTATTCAGTCCTTTCTGAGCTTGTAGTTTAATCTTCTAGATAGGAGGGCTGGGATGTGGCTTTTTCTTTTCTCTGGAAACAGTTTTTTGAAAGTCTCCATAATTCAGTTTATGTCACCAGATCCATAACATCAAAAAACTTTTAAAATCAGCTGCAGATACAATATTACCCAGCCTTAGTGATTGGGTTTTGCCACCTTTGGGGAGTGCAGAAACTCTTTCTTTATATTTTAATATAGTGCAGAAGAGTTATGTTTCACTAAAAATGTGAAATACTATCGTTTTACTAATTGAACTCAGGTGAAAGGCAAATTGACCTTATTTTAAGAGAGAAGGGAAAGCTGTTGTGTATTATACATATTTACTGACCAAGTTTTCTTTCCTCATGGCCCCTTAAATTTAAAGCTGACACTTGCAAAACAGATTTGAAGGAATTATTAGACTGAGTCCTGATCACAGAATGCCTCAATAAAGCCTTGCTCATTAGAAGAGTATTATGGCCAGACAGCAAGAATAATAGTGGTGCAGAATCTGGGAATACTGTTGTCTAGGGGAGGCAATTTAGAAAGTTTGTGGCTATGGAATATATATAGCAGCAGGTCTACAATTTACAATTTACCCAGCATCTGGGTAACAAGTAGATGACAACAGTTTCCCAGCCCAGCACTTGGGATGCATCACCCATCAGTGCTTTTTGAGAGTTAACTGTCACTAGTGCTGCTGTGGTGAGCTTGATGGGAGAGTGACAGCCTCTCCCACCACCCCCAGACAGCTCTGCAGGCTGCAGTTCAATGCAGGTGAGCCAGAACAGGGGTCAAGGAGGAACTTCACTGTAAAACAAGTTAATGCAAAAGAGAAATAATTTTACTGGAGATCTTTCCATACTCTTGGTGGGTTTGTCAGGTACCCCATTAAAAGACCACGGGTCAGTGCATTGTTACCCTCGTGGTTGTTCTCAAGGAGCCTGAGACATGGGAGTGGGAATAGGAAGCACAGCACTTTGCCAGGTGCAGACTGAGGGTGAGTTCAGGTAATGGGCAATGAGTAGCCTGGCTGTGCCAGGCCATGTAGCTTGACATGTGCCACCAGATGTACTTGGCCAAAGGGCTGGGTGCCCTGTGTTAGCCCTGAGCAGAAGTAAAACCCTGGCAAGTTTTCTTTTCCATGTCATTTAGCACCCAGAGAATGTAGAAGACTGCAAGTCGTGGTGGCTGGCACATATTAAGGTAGTGGTGGGATGTGCAGACAGAGCCTTTGCTGGTCCTGCTACAGCTGGCTGATCTGAGGGGCAGCTTGGCCACCAACAGGAGTAGTTGAGAGGGAAAATGTGCCTCGCTCAGCCCTCCATTACCCACCCACTGCTGCTGCAGGAGAGAGGGAGCCAAATAGAAACTTCCCAGGGCTTCATAGCAGTGATGATGACAAATGGCTCCAATACCCCAATTTTTGATGGGTTCATAGATTCTAATCAAAAAAAGAAAAATCATCTGAGATGTTTTATAATATTTTTAGGATTGTTAGACAAGGAAGCATCAATCTTTGGCTTGTAATGAAATCCACCTGAAATACCTGATGTACATTAAAATGTTGATTTCAAATGGCAGTACCTAGTGTGTATAAACTCAAGCCTGGCTCTAAGAGCTTTGATGGACTAAAATATTGATGAAACATATACTGAAGTTTTGGAAATAATTTCAATCAACACTTCTTTAATTTTTTTTCTGGTATTTGACAACAAAGGAAAATCCATCAGGGAGGACACTATCAATTGGGAAGGTTTCACCTAAGATTTAGTTAGTCTTACTGTACATTAAGTAAATTTGAACTGATTATTAAATCCCTAAATTAGTCACTTCCCTTGTTTGATTAAAGGTAATCTCCTCTTCCACGTTCATTTAGTAAATGGAAAGATAACATTGTAGAGTTCATGGTTCAGGAGAAATAAAAAAAAATCAGTAGAACAGATGAGGATTTTTGCATAAGAAGATCTGTTTAATGGTAAGAAAGCTTAAGCACACAGTCTGGGTTTAATTTTATTTTTTTTTTTTACTACTTAGATGATAAACTTCCACTAGAGTTTTCTTTTTTTATGCTGGCTTGGGGCAACATCATTTCTTGACAACTGATGTTTGAAGTAATCTGCCTCCTTTGAGATTAGTGATATATCCAAGTTTATCTATATCTCACAGCCTTTCCATAATTCTAAATCAACTACTTGATGGAAAGAAGACTTCATTTTTACTGCATAAATAAATTTTAATTTTCTGCTTTGAGTTGAGAAAAAAAAAATGAGTGTAGTCCATCTCTTCTCTCACATTCTGGCTATTTAGATAATATTACTTACCAAACAGAAAGTAAATTAAAAGTTCCTAGTTACAATAAATGAAAAATACATTGGCTGCTTGCTAATGAAGAGACTAAAAAACTCTTGGAGAAAAGAGGGAGGCTCATGATCAATAAAATTGATATATGCATTTATAGTAAGCAACCTAATTTTGTCCTAATTTCTGCTTTCTCCAGATGTATTCAGGGTACAGCTCATCCACAAATTAACCTGTTGACAGAGTTGTAGGTAATGGAATTCTGCACTGTAACCACTAATTACTCTTTCTCATTATCAAAGTAGTAAAAGTCAATAGGAAAAAAATGTTCTGAACACAGTTAAAGGCAGAAGGGAAGGATGTAAATCTTCAAGGGTGTCTGAAAACTTTTTAATTTGAGGAGAATATAAAACTGCTCTCAAATGGAGCCACCTCCCATTCAGCCTCATGGCCTGCAGAGAGAGGCTGAGCTGTTCAGTTACAATGTGCTGGCCACACGCACTTCCCAAACATTGTTTTAACAGCTGAGGGAAATAACATCAGTTATTTGGAGTATATTTTTGTGCATTCATCTCAGTTCTCTGCAGTTCAGCCAGGGGCTGCTCAGAGTGTGTGTTTTTGGTACCAGTTGCTGTGGAGTTACTGGCAGCCACCTGTAACACTGCTCATCTGAGCCAGCCCACTTCTGTCTGGATACTGAACTTTATTTACACCCACTAATCACTGCCTGTTACAGAACGTGCTCAAAAACCAACCCCTCAATGACAGTGTTTCTGTATTACTTAATCTCATAAATCTGCAGGCAGTGTTTGCCACAGAAGATCTAGTAATGCAGCTGTTTACCTTAGCTGGGACTTCAGGAATCACTTAGCAGAACGTCTGAAGGGCCATGTATAGTTTAGCAAGGGCTGGTGGAAATCAGCTAGGTGTTTTTCAGACATCAGGCAAATGAGGGAGATCTACACCAGGACAGCTGTGCTGTTTGCAGGGTGCCAGGCCTTTCTGGAGGGTCTGGGCTGTGGAATTTGGGATTGTCTTGTACCACACATGAGCAGCTCTTACTCCTACTGCCCAGGAATCATCTGCTGACACTGAAGGAACAGCTGACAGATTTCCATAGTTTTACAGCTCCATTTCAGAAAGGGCACTTTTCTCATGCTGAGGGTGATTCCTTTGTTGGAAGGTTAATCAGGTTAATTAGCACCAGAAGCTGATGGCTCAAGCAGGTAGGAGGGGCTGCAGCTGTGGGGGGTTACAACCAAGACAAGCAATCCAGGCAGCCAGTGGGAGAGTTGATACCATGCTGGCATCATGCACCTGTATAAGGGGAGGACTGGTCAGAGCAGGATACTTGGTTTTGACTTGTTCCCTTGTGTGGCTTCATTGTGTGACTGGAGCAGGGAAGGTGGCATCTTAGGTACAGTTAAGGCTTTGTGGTTTCTCTTATTTGATTTGTATATTATTTGTTTGGTGTTGTTATTACTGTTGATGTTTTCTCTGTCTTTTCTATTAAACTGCTCTTAACTCATGGAGTGTCAACTTTTTGTATTCCTCATATTTCTTCCCATCCCATGAGGGGTGTGGGTGAGCAGCTTTGTGGTGTTTACATGCCAGTAGAGGTTAAACCATGCTGGGTATTACAGCAAATGAGGAGCAGAGAGAATAAAGATTACATAAGCCTGTGTTCCTCTGATTTTAAAGCTTACAAGGTTGATACTGAAAGGACTGCAGATATCATATTGGGTGTAGGCATGTTTCTAATAGTACAAGTGAATAAAGTGGAGTAGACTCAGTCTTGTGTTTTACTCTGCTTTTTCCCAACATTGATAGGTTAACTTGGCAGCATGATATACTATGTAAGAGTCTGTTTTCTTGGTGAGTAAATGTTAGAGAAAACCCCACCAGGATCCAAAGTAATCAGTGGGGCTCTACACTCAGATGTAGTCTGCACAAGCTTAAGTGATGCTGTGGATGAGGCTACAATGATGGCAGAATCTAGTGGCTGTTCATACAGATTAACATATTTATTGGTCTTTTAGATAAAATTAGTGTAGGCCATGGAGAACTCAAGAGAAAAAAACCTCTTTCTTAATGTCTAAAGAGCCAGGTGTGGGATTCAACTTGGTTAACTTTACTAGTTCTGAGGTTGAGGTTCCATATATCATGTGAAGTTGTTGCTTTAGGCTGTGTCAGTGAAGAATTAGGGGCACCTGCAAAGCCCTGTTCATCCCACCTCTCTCCAAACAGCTGCTTTAAGGTGCCTTTTTCTTTCCCTGACATTAGAGGGAACCTTGATCATTAGATGGTAGTAGACACCTGGTTTTTGACATTCATATTTAAGTAGGTTAGTTCATAACAACTGACTTGAGGAAAGGCCACAAACTTCAGTCCTGTGTACAGCAGTCTAGTATTTTTCTTGATATTTTTGTGAACTGGACATTTTATCAGATATTTTCCAAAGTAGCATGTCTTGTTAAATGTCTGGCTTCTGTCCATCTTCCATTTCTTCTTCCAGGAGGTATTACTTTCTAGCCTCTAAAGAGATTTGAAATTAATGAATAAAATGCAAAATGAAATAGTGCAGTAGGGTTGTTGTTTATTCATCTTCAAGTGGAACCAAAATGTTTCTGAAAAACCTGGGGGACTGCTACAGCTGTGTAATTTCTAATAAGTCATTTTTTTTAGTCTTGTGTGCTACTTTTCTGATATAAAATGAAGGTCAGGATAGTTTATGAAGCTTTCAGGTTAGAGTTAACGCTAAAGCCAATATTTTTCTCTTGGATGTCTTAGTGTGTTGGTGTTGTTTGTCCTATGTCTGATAGCCTCTGGATATTTCCCCTCCCAGGGCTATCATCAAAACTAACTCTGGATATGACTATTATGAAATTTAATATCTGTGAGAAAAGAAACAACAATGAAAAAAATGACAGCCACGTAGTGTCTGTACTGGATGATGTGGAAAATGGAGCCACCAACCCCATTTCACCCTCATTCATTGTGCCAGCTGTTTTCTTCCAGTTCCTCCATGCATTCAAGAGGTTTCCACTAGTAAGCTGTAGCAATTAAAGTTAAATAGCTGGATGAAATTCACTTCTCGCTGTTGGGGAGTCCAGATGTCTGGTTCATCCTCCCAGGATGTCTTTTTATCAGTGCTGGGAAAACCACTGCAGTTCATCATGAGTGCAGCAGTAAACTAGATAGCACACATGGTCAGATTGCTGTGTTCATTCCCCTGCTCTGATCAGGAGCAGGGCTGCTTGAGAGGTACCCCCAGGCAGCTCTGAGAACATGATTTGTTACCCCTTGTTAGTCCCATTTTCAGCCCTCATGTTTTTTCCTCTACCATGCTTGTGCACTCTCAGATAAACAGCCACTCCTTGTTTATTCTTTACCCACTAACTCTAGTGTTGCTGATTTTACATCCTTACTTGGTATTTATGACAGAGTTGCCTTGGTCAGAAGTGCTGTTAAGCTGGTTTGTGCTGTTTCTCAAATTGGTGTCTTTTAAGCTGTCCTTGTATGTAAAAGCTGCCCCTATGAAATTCAGCTTAGACCTGGACTTCAGCAAAGGCAGAGATTGAACAAATTGTTCGGTAAATATATTTAGAACACACAAAATGTGACTGGGATGGCTTCATTACGTGATCTTTATTCAAATGTAGTTTGTCTACCCTGACTCCATTCCAATTCTGTTTCTGTAAAATATTTGCTTTCCATACAAATTGCTGAAAAGGAATTTCAAAGCATCAGTACGTGTTAAGCACTTAATATTCGTAGGATCTTCTGAAAAGCCCATCTGCTATGCAAATTAATATGTAAGAGTAATTTCTGAGTGGGTATTCATAGAGGTATGGTTCAGAAAAACAATTAGCATGTGTTTACCTTCCAGTGATTTCCATAAAACACAGATTTTTACTTGAATACTTTATACAATGAGAAATTACTTCCTGAGCTGAAGTTGTACACATTACAGTTAATAATATAAATATATTCTTTGCTTATCAGTGGATTTGAATTTTATTTGCTTGTTCCTCTACCAAGTGATGGAAAATACATTAATTTGTTTAATTATTCGTGAAGCATGGCCTGTGTGATTGTTATTCCCCACCCTGTGGGATGAGGTGACTTTTTTTTCCTCAGTTGCTTTCAGGAGCACATGTCCCCTGCTGACTCTTTTCTGTCCTGTCCCCTAGTGCATCTGGTGGACATCTGGAATGTGATAGAAGCCTTGCGGGAGAACGCCCTCAACAACCTGGATCCCAGCATTGAGCTGAACGTGGCTCGCCTGGAAGCTGTGATTTCAACCATCTTCTACCAGCTCAACAAACGGATGCCAACAACCCACCAGATCAACGTGGAGCAGTCCATCAGCTTACTGCTCAACTTCCTGCTAGCAGCCTTTGATCCGTGAGTCTGCCTTTCTTAGCCACATGTGCTTTCCTCCTCTCCTTGGCTGCTGAGAGGGTTTTACCTGCTCCAGAAATCTTTTTGAGCAAGCTGATTTGTGACTCAAATCATGAGCGTGTGAATAGTGCTAACTAGGGAGGGAACCTAAATTAAGGACCTTTCTGTCGGGCCAACTTCAGCACAATGGGTTTTCATCCATTTACTTAAACTTGTTCCAGTTTATATCAAAGAATTATCATCTACAGAAACAAATTTACATCCGCTTCTAATTTGCCTTGTTATTTATTGACACACCAGTGGCTGACACCACTGCAATGCTCTGCTGCAGTGTCATGGGTTAATAGCTCATTATTTTGAAAGAGCTCATTTTCCTGCAAGTTCTTGCAGCTGTAAGCAATCTTTTTTTCTGGCTCATGCCAGTGCAGCATGATTTTGAGACCATGACAGAAATAGAATAAAGACCTGGAGGTGATAAAATTAATGTTGTTTATTATTTCAGGGGACCCATATTCCAAAAAGGACAAGTTTGAGGTAGGGCCACTTACCTTAATGAGTGTTCTGTGTATACGTAGGACAGTTTCTGAATACAGAGTCATCAACTGTGCTGTAATATTTGAAGTCCTCAAAACTGAATTGTTGGAGATCAGTGGTTGTCTGACAGATGCAGATGGCCTATTGCCTCATTATGGCTTTTGTTTTGAAAACTCACCAGCTGAAAACACTGGCCATGGCATTAATATAAAGATGCTGCCCCTTTCCCCTTCCTCATCCTCTTGCTTGAGGGCCCTGGTGCTGGGTGTCATGGAGCCAGACCAGCCTGCAGCTCAGTCTCCATGGCAACAGGGGGAAGAAGTAGATGTTCCACATGAGGAGGCTGCACCCAACCTCCCCTCCAGCCCCCTTGGAAGGGAAGAAAAAGAAGCCAATCTATTGTGAAACTGTAGCCTTCAGGAATGTTTTTCTCCCCTCGAGAGCAATAGAAGAAGGAACAGGCATTTTAATTTATGTAGTTGTGGCTGTGACAGGAACACTCAAGGACAATGCAATTGACTGGACACACACATTGCCACATGCCATGAGCAGACCAATTCTGGGCTGGTGAACATAGCAAGAATGTGGAAGCAACACCTGCAATAATGTGCTTGTTTTGTAGTTCACTGTAAAGGGGTAGAGATCTCAGCTAGACATCAAGGCTACCTGAAGCAGAGGCAGGAATGGACTACCCTGTAGGGGAATGTGCTTAAAGGAGTAAAGTTTTGATTTTCATGAGAACATCCCCGTGCTGTATGGGTCATGACCTGTTTCTGTGCTCCCATCAGGCCCTCCCAGAGGTGAAGATTTTGCTTGATTCCAATAAAATTCCCTTTCTAAAATCTATTTGTGAAAATGGGAATTTGTAATTATAGCCTCTAGCACTTCAGAATTGGCTGCCCTGATTGAATTAGACGGTAGTGGACCCACAAATAGCAGAAGAAATTTAATTACTTTTGGAAAAGACAAAACATGGGGAAGCACCTCTGCAGGAATAGTTAATGAGGAAAAATTGGTATTTTCTGCATGTCTTCATGGGACACATTTCTAAACTCTTTCGAAAGATGTGATGTTATTTCTTCATAGTTTTCTCCACTATCTGGCTGTCTCAGTATGAGTATTGCTGGAGATCCTGACAAATGTCAGTGTCATCTATTTGGTACCACTCTCCTTGCTGACCTGAAGGGGAAATTCAAGCCCTGGAGCTGCACTTTGCCTTGTGTGGTCTGTGGCTTTTATCAGGAAGTCCGTGGTGTTTCCTTGCTCTGAGGAGAGGCTGCCTCTCTGCAGCCACACACTTGAAGAGGAAAGCTGCTCTGCTCTGGTGTCTGAAAGCATTTTTTACCTTTTTTTCCCAAAGCAGCAAAAGAGAACTTTAAGCCCTGGCCATCACTCCCTTTCCTAAGCACTCCATTCTGTGTTGTTAATTGCACACCAGCTTCAAGGTTTTGTTTTGCTATCATTTGTGCTCCTAGTGCCATTCTGTAGGAATCTGAAGAGTAACCTCATTAAGAGAGGTGCTATATAAAATCAAAGTATTCTCTCTCTTCTCTTATTTCTGATACTAAAATTTATATCTATTTGCATTAGCTTCTTTCAGGGAGCACTGACTTCACCACAAATCTTCATGCTGCTGTGAGCACTGCTTCAGCATTTGCTTTTGTGCAGCAGAGATCCCAGTGCTGCCAGGCAGGGGCATCTGTGGTATGTAGACAGAGCTTAGGGTGCTTCCAGATCCAAATGATATTGGCAGCTCTTAGGCCCTGTTATCCTGTCCATTCATCAATCATTTCTGTTTGATATATGCATGTGTATGTATGCACACACACATATGTGGAGGCCAAATTGAATTTACACTGGCTCTAATGGTGCTTTCATCAATACAAATGATTGATATAAAATGCAGCATCAAAATGTAACAACTTGGAGAGATTGAAGAGAGAAAATATTTTTTTTTTCTCTTCCTGCCTTCCATAACCATTTGGGTATGGGAAAAGCTGAAGGCTGTGGAGTGAGTTGGTATGTGTCTGCCATTCAAGAATATAATCCTATTAGCAAATGTAACTAAACCTACTGGGAAAATTAATCTAAATCTGAAGCACTTCCACATGGGCTTTTTCCCCCGAATTCTTCCAGTGCTGCTTAATGCAATTGCTTCCACTTGGTGCTTATTTTTCTTAAGTATAGCAACTCTTAAAGGCAGGTGAAAGTGAAACAGTGCAGAAAAATTCCCAAAGGTCTAAAGGATCATACAAACAAAAAGAATGAAAAATTCTCAGCTGTAGCAGTAGTAGAACCTGGCCTACACAAATTAGAACCCAATCAATAGAGAATAGAAATAGAAAAGTTTGGAAATTCCTGTATGGTAGTTTTAATCTTAAAAAGCTAGTGGAAGAGACACAGGGTAATGAAAAAGAAAATGTTCATGAAAGCCAGCATTACAGAATGTAGTCAAGATTTATTTCTTAAATACTGAAGTAGTCAGTAGGCAGTTTCTCTTTTTTTCCCCTGTCTGTGTCTCTAGTCGATTTTCAGACAAAAAGCAAAAATTTAAATTACTGTAAAGAATATTTAGAACTAATATTTAGACTCAAGGGTTACACTGATATAGAACTAAATCCAATTCACTGCACTTTAAAGATGATTAGCTAGCCAAGCTTGGGGAACTGACTCATTTTCTAAAGTCTGGGGGACTTAATGAAGGTAGCAGTGAAGCATGTAACGTGCTTTAATGTACAGATATTATACCATTCATGTCTACTGTATATTTGACTGTGTATTAGTCTGGTTTGGGGCTAGCAGGGAGAGGTTCACACAGTCACAGGTTCCATGTCTTTCCAGAATCAGTTTGTGTTTATTTCTGATCAGACCCCAATTTCTTAATAGAATTCTAAGTGACAATCTGAATAGTTTCAGAAATATTGATGAAGAGCTAAATTTCTGTATTTTGCTATTGCCAGTGCAGACTTTCTTATGTAAGGCATAATTATGTGTATTTTAACAGGAAATCTCTTATAAATATGTTTCTTGATAAAGATTGAAGGTCACATAAACTCTACTTCCAAAATAATGACACAAAACTTGTCCTTTCATTTGCCCTATCAGTAGAATTTAGAAGGAGACAGGAATGCCACTTTGCTAAGCTCACAATATTGCCTGACTTACAACTTAGGAGAGCATGTTAATTGTCATCTTTGGGGAAGAGACTGAACCACACAGCAGTTTTGTTCTGAACGTGAGGGGATAGGTCTTTTAGGAGCTAGGAGTGACTTCAGTGTGTGAAGTCCTGTATTAAACATGCAGCTCCAATATACCAAGGTTTCTGTATGGTGGGTAATCACTGGGGGTATCAGAACTGTAGAGGGAGAATGGGGAGAGCAAGAGGAACAAAAAGGTGAAGCTTCAAGCAACATGCTAAAGGTGAACACTGGATCCTGAGAGTGCAGTGTATGGTCTGATCCCTCCAGGGAGACAAAAAAAAAAAAGTCATTTATTTTTATGTGGAAGTGACTGGATTTACAGAAACTGTCTTCTTGCCTCAAGGCAAACTCCTGTGTGCATTTGGGGTCTAATAGCATTATGGCTTTTTAAGTTGAAACTTAGAATGCCAGGCATAGCTTCAAGCTGAACAGACGTGGGACAAGACTCTTCTGCGTATCACAACAAATGTCCTTTGCTCCTTCTGGATGCTTCTTTTCAGCTAAGCCCTCCTTAAAGGTTCGTGAGAGTCAGGTGTATCATTTAAAAGGCGTTTGTGAGGCCTTACTGACAGGTCTGCAGCTTGTGCAGTCGTGTGAGCCTGTTCTGCTTGGTCACTTCTGTTCCTGGGGTTACTCTCTTCAATTGCAATCTGTGAGGGACAGCAGATACACAGCACACTTGGTGTAGAGAGACCATGAGTACAATAGGCATCTTCCAGTGCTGCTGTAGCACAAAGTGCAGCAATAATCATCACCTTAGTGTACAATGAGATAAACAGTTTAACATTGAGCTTGATATAGATAATAAATCTGTCCAGAGATCTTTACAGAACAACCTACTGATGTGTGTTCCCACAAAGCAAACCTTGATTTTAAAGGTCTTGCTCCTTTGTACCAAAGTCCACACAGAGTGTGCATTAAAATGTATTGCTAAAGATAAATGTTTTTAATGGAAAGAGGTCTGTATTGTAAAATGGACATCTAAAAAAGGTCTATTTTCTACTTTTGAACAGGGAAGGACATGGTAAAATTTCCGTTTTTGCTGTCAAAATGGCCTTGGCAACTCTTTGTGGAGGAAAGATCATGGACAAATTAAGATGTAAGTCTTTTGGGTGACATTTTTAACCTGTTAATTATTGCTGTACTTGGAGAGATAATAGTACATGTAGGAAAAGAGGGAATTGGGCTAAGTAATGGTTTCGTGGCTGGGTTTGGGATATGCACTATATATATCACCAAGTAAAGCTTGCTAAATGTTTGGCTGAACATCACACTGGACTTCATATTTTTGAAGCCAAATGTATATATTGAGGTTCTGATTGGTGGATTTATTTTTTTGTTTTCCTTTGGGGTGATTTAATTCAGAGTACAGGTAAGTGCCTCAAATATTGAACATCACAAAGCATCATGTAGCAATTTCTTCAGATTTCTTTTTAATAGCATCTCATTTCACTTAGAGGTAAAATGCACTATTTATATTTCTTCCCATAGGGCACATACTAATTCCATCTGTTTTGGAGAAGAGATTCTCATTTCAAAAGATTTATTCCCAGTTCCCCAATAGCCAGGGCATAGTTTACGTGCAGCAGCAATGAAAGACTCTCTTTAGTACTATGATGTCTGTAGCTCAGGTCCAGAACACTTTCCAGATGTCTTGACCAAAGGATTAATGTCAACCTTCAGCTTCCTCTGAGCTTTCTACCATAGCCAAAGAAAGTTGAGTTTACAAACTGTAGTTGATAAGAGTAGACAAATAGAAATCCCAGGTGTTAATTTAGTCTTCCATATTTGGAATATATTCTTTCTGAGTAGAACCTCAAATACAGACTGACATTAAATTTTAAACAACACTGTTATAAATTGAACACAATTTGTTCCCTAAGCTGCTTTAAGGGTGGGAGCAGGGTCCATGCAACAGAAGGCTGGGGTGAGATGCTGGTTTTTCAGGTCAGCAATCCCTGTTGTCAGAATTTCCAGGTTACTGGAAACGAAGCAGCTGATGTGACAGCCTGAGAAATAATAAATGTTCTGATCCCCTGATACAATTAGGATAATTTTAAACAAGGGGAGGAGTAAATGCTGAGAAATGTGCAACTTTGCAATAATAGAACAGTGATGTTTTTATACATGAACAAAAAAAGAGTGAAAAGTAGTGCATGTGAAAGACTTTCAGTGCTCTGTGTGTCCAAACAATAACAACTGACTTAATGAAAACATTGTCAAGGCCTAGATTTGACATGGTAAGCTGGCAGTAAGCAAAAAGCTGATGTTGCATATCTTGTCAAATTAGATCCTTCTTATCTGATTAAATTAATGCTTCATGCCCTGCATCAAACTTGGCTTAAAAAAATGACCACACACTCTGAGGGAGGGATGGCGAAACAGGAATATCTTGATATCAAAATGAGCTACTTTTTATATGTAAGTCATTCTCTTTTTTTTTTCTATTGAGAGGATTTATAATAGTAATTATAATAGTGGAGATTTCCATAGGCAGCCCATGTTGCTTAGCACTTCTGGTACCAATCAGATGGTCCTGAATTCAGAGCAAATCTGTAGCTCTCACTGAAGTCACTGTGTCCTTTTCATCTCTTTTTCCCCTCAGATATTTTCTCAATGATTTCTGACTCCAGTGGAGTGATGGTTTATGGCAGATATGACATGTTTCTGCGAGAGGTTCTCAAGCTGCCTACAGCTGTTTTTGAAGGGCCTTCCTTTGGTTACACTGAGCAATCTGCAAAATCCTGTTTCTCACAACAGGTAAGTGAAGAGTGAGCATCCTAGGGACAGGATTTCAGTCACCCCTCTGAGCAGGCCAATATGTTCTTTCTTTCTTCCACATACATCCATATTTGCCCAGGAAACACATGGCTGGGGTGGGGGGGAGGTACACTTGCTAATATCTGACATGTAGGTTAGGTGCCTTCAATGGGAAGCTAAATCTGTAGGTCCCTAAGTAAACCACACAGGAGAGAGTCAAAAAGTGATTCATAGCAGGTTCTTAGCTTACATGGTCCTGAATTAGGGAGCCTGAGGAGACTAACTTCCTAATTTAAGCATCTAAGTTAGATACTTACATTTAGGTGGTGTAAATACCCCAAGACACACAATCCTCCACTCTGGTGAGTTGTTGCTACAAGCATAGATGAGACACTGACTTCTCCATACAAAGCTTGACTCCCACTAAACAACCTGTGTGTTTTCCAAGTGATGGTGTACACACAGGAGAACTTCGTGAGTGAGAAGAAAATCACCTTAAACCTTTATTGGACCTAATCTCTTACAGATCACATCAGTGAGATAGGGTCAGGAAAGCAGGGAATGTATCCTGAAGAAAACAAGGGAGTTTTCCACAACTCCCCAGACTCTGTAGGTGCACCGAGTGCAGTATACTGGTTGCATCTAATACCTAGCACTTCAGCAGATCCCATACTTGTGGCTGGTTGTCCATTTCTCCAGTGCAGAAAGAGAGAAGTCCTCTGGCTCTTGACAGACTGTATAATTCCATAAATATAAAGTAAGGAAAGAAACTGGGAAAATGTTAGAAATAAAGTGCTATTTTCCTTCTCTTTATCCTTTCATTTTCTAACGGAATACTGTTGAACAAATAAGTTGAATGGAGCAGGAATAGTGTAATTTTCATGCAAAATAGACTAATCTTTGTTTTCCCTCAGTTTCATCATTAATCAGTAGGCACTCCAGTCAACTGAAATTCATTTATTGAATCATCTTCTAAATAAATAATTTTAAATGGTAATGTTTGCAACTAGTCTTATTTCACTAACAAGAGAGCTCTTCATTTTATGTTGAAGAATGTAGATAGTGAAGTGAGTTTTGGTAGTTTTATGTTAAAATAATAAACAAGTGCTCTTGTATGGTAGCAAGACATACAGGATTTGCATATTTGACATGCTATTAGTA
>JAOEGS010006490.1:12552-57726 GCA_025447755.1 Corythornis vintsioides | reverse complement strand
ATTAGTAAAAATTAAAAAGATATATATATATTTTCTCTAAAAATTACCATACCAGCCTCAATTTCTATCTAAGCAGCCATCAGAAATGTCACTTTCATTGACATAGTATATCTTGTCCACTCATTTGGATGCAAAGGTACCTTAAGAAACAGTCTCCAAACAGACATTAGATGGTTTAGTTTGCAATCTTCACTTAAAGCTAATGAGAATTGGGTCTCTAACTGATGTAGGTACAGAGCAGCTGCTTTGCATCTTTAGGCAGCCAGGCACTCTTGTAAACCTAGTCTAATATTTCAGTTTAATTCATTTTAAGTAATGTTCATTACATTCTCAGTAGGGATGAATGAGAGTTTTGAAATGAGAATCAAACCAGTGTATCCTGATGACACTATGATAAATTATATTTACAGCCTTAATCACACTGTAGGTCATTCTTCCACTCTCATATTGCACCTTAGAATTATTAAAAGTTGCTACCTTGGGCTAAGTTTGGCACTCTCTGTTGTTCTGAGTATGCATCACTTTTGCTTACCAGAAGCCTTTCAGCCCCCTGATACATAGCTGCCTCAGTTTCAGGGAAAGAAAAAATTCTGGGAATGATCGTCTGCTCATGCAGACAAATCCATTTCAGTTTGCATCTGAAAGGACTTTTCCTATTGCAGAAATGTTTTGTTATTACCCATTGTAAAGACTTCTTTGATCAAACCATGTATTTTCCTCTGTCTGTGAACCACTGCTAGGTTGAATGGCCATTCAAAATAAAACAACAGTTTTTACTCATCAGCAAATTTATGCAACAGAAATGCCAGAGCAAGTGACTTAAAATTTCAAAATACAAATCTGTTGCTCAAAAAGTTGTATTGCCACGACTTTCCCCCATAAGTAGGATTAATGTGATGTTATACTGTACTTGTATTAAAAAGTGGTTTTGTTATTACAAAAAGCACTTTTTGCTTTGCTTTTTTTTTAATCCCACACTAGAAAGAAAGACACTAACTTAATTTTCTTAACACTTAGCTAAGTGTTATTCCACAAACCTAGACTCCATCTGCACGTAGCATATATTTAGCAAACAGCTCTGTTTCAACTTTCCCAGCAGCTAAAAAAAAAAAAAAAAAAACCTGCAGGAGGAAAATAAGCCTTTAAAAATGTGTGGAAATTGCTCTGCTGGTGCCCTTTTAAGGGACACAGCTCTCTCTAATCCATAAAATCAGTGACCACCAGAGGAGTTGGTCTGTAAAGCTGTCAGTGAAGCTGAGTTGCTTTATTTGGTGCAAATCAGGTTTTAAACTAGAGCTGCACTCAAAAGCCTACTCCACTTGTGGTGGAGCTGCTCTTGTCTCCCCATCTGTTTGCTTGTTTAGATTGATTGGGTGTTTGCTGCCAACTTATCTGCCTTAAAGAGCATAGGGAACACTTAAGGCTACTCAGCTGTGCAGTAAGGTGCACTGGAGGACCCTGTTCCTAGACTTGATTCTGCCCTTTCTCCTCCTGTTCTTAGTTGTGCTGCAGACAGCACAGACAGGTGTTGGTGGCATTGGTCAGCATAGCTCTGCAAACACCCACAGCAGATCTCCTAGGGACAGATCTCTTCCCATGAGCTGATGATTAATAGCTTAGGACACCTATCTGGCAAGTGGTTATCCACTCCCTTGGGTGGGAAGATCATTCATACAAGGAGCAGGGGGTAGCTGTTTGATTGGACTTTCAGGTATTGTGGGGAGCGTGTTTCAGTGAGATTTAGAGCTCATATAGAGCTCATATCCTGGCTATTCCTGTTCATTTTGGAGAATCGCAACCATTTTCACTACACTGGATTTTCTTTTAGGTACAAATATCTTTGTGTTTCCTGATATCTTGCAATATTTCAGCCCCAAGACTGTTACAGAGTGAGATGTTTTCCACTGATTGCTCAATGTATAAGAGAAATAGTGATTCACTTTACATCTGGTGGCAATTGTATATAAATTCAGCAGAGACACTCCATCTGGAAATCTCAGCTCTTAAAAGCATTCCACAACACATGGAGATGATACATGTCACCACATAGCTGCTGTTTTGCTTCCTCATGGGGTAACCACAGTTCTTTAGCAAGTTAAAGCAATAGCTTATGCAATCAGCTATGAAAATTTAGCAATCCCTTTAGATAGAGCAATGCTACTTATAATTTATAGACAGACAAATTTATCTGCACACATTCTCAACAGGGCTCAATATTTTTGCATCTTAATTTTATTTTAAAGGAAGGCTCAGTTGCTAATTTCATGTAGACTCTCTGTCCTTGATTAAACAGGAGCTGTGGACTTCAATACACACTGTAGCCAGCATACTGTGTAGGAAAGAGCAAGTATTTATGGCAGATACATCTCAAGCTGAAATATCACCCATAGGTCCAAAAATCCCCAGATAACTGAGATTTGTGATGACTTTTTCCAGCCAATGAAGAAACTTCAGGACCTAGATTACATTTTTAAAGTCAACAGGGATATTGAGACTAAATCTTTTGAAAGATAGAGGCATAGATGTTTAAGTGCTTACAAGTGGGGGGAGTTCAGGAATAGTTGCAGTCCCTGAGTGTATTCAAACACAACACCCCACAGTCAGAGCTCACCCATAACTAGTTACCATCCCTCAGACAAAAATAGTTTAATAAATTATAGTAACAGGGTTGCTTGTGATGGTCTGTCCTTACCCTATATCTCTTTTGAAATGATACTAATTACCCTTCATTGGCTGGAGTGCCATCAGTGACTTTTCATCTGAGAATTGGTAATATATTATGATAACCCTACATGCACTTGTACTCAAAACATGTGAAAACATGAAGTTGGTGCCAATCTGATTCACAAACCATCTTCAGGCAATGACTTCAGTTGAGAGTCGAAGTGATGGGGAGCTAGGTGTCTCCAGCCCAGCCTTGTGAAAAGGGTTGCTAGCCATCAGCAGTAGACATTGCTAACTACTAAAAGTAGACTGGGAAAGCTTTGCTTATATCACATGTTGGTTTTAGTCAGAGCTACTAGCAAACAAGTGTCTGAAACTTGTTCCCAAGTGTTTTTGTAATGACAAGAAAAAATCATTTTGGTATGTCTAACTGCTAATCTTTTGTGCATGTTTGTTTTCTTGTTTGAGCAGAAAAAAGTCACATTAAACACTTTCTTGGATACTCTCATGTCTGATCCCCCACCACAGTGTCTGGTGTGGTTACCACTTCTGCATCGACTGGCAAATGTTGAAAATGGTAAGTAAGAGCAGCTGCCAAAATCAGTTACAAGAGGAAACTTTTGTGTGATGCTTTTCTCTCTCTGTAGATGGCTTTGTAGGAGATACTGTACTAGGTTCATTGACGTCATGTATTGTTTTTGCAGTCACCAGTAAGATATTTTAAAGAATCCTGTTGCTCATTCAGCCAGGAACATGGCTTCATTTTTTCTGTGCTCAGGAAATTGTCCTGACCAAGTCTTCTCCTTGTGTTCTCTGGAGAAGCTAAATGCAACAGAACTTGATCCATTCACACCCTTACATTTGATAAACTGTCATGGCGAGAAGTTTAGTAGCTATGACACACTGCAGCAGAGAAGGAGCAGCTTGGCAGTTTCTGACCATGCAGTATTCTTGACAGAAGGTGTCCCAGTGCAGTGCAACATATCAGCCAAAAGGTCCTTCTGAAGAATCTCCTCTTAACCTTACACTGCCAGGCAGTTATATTCTGAAAAGCAAGTTCCAGATTCGTCTTTATCCTTTGCCTGTGTGGAAGATGAGATTTTAACTGTGAGATGCCTTTCTTCTCAAGGGTTGCCTTTCCCCAAAGAGTAGATCACAGCTTTTAAGACAGGGATTGTGAAGATTCACTCATTTGATTATTCCACAGTACATGTTGCAGGTCCCTGGACAGTGACATCAGCTTTCCAACTTCTTGAGCACTTGGGGAGCAGTCCATAGACTCACAGATGTAGTCCTGCAGCCAAACCCTTCATAGACTGTTTCTGTAGGAGGTGCTGCCACTCTGAAAGTAGCTTAGCAGAAGTTGGTGGGAGGCTGCTTTACACAGGTCAGAGCATCTGACTGCAACTCGTTAGGAGCAGAGAAGGGATTTGACCTTCAGATCGAGGCTTTGTCCATAAACTTTTGCTGAGGGTTTCTCTGCTTTGCTTCATGTCCTGATGTTTGTGTCTCCTGCGCAGTCTTCCACCCGGTCGAGTGTTCCTACTGCCACAGCGAGAGCATGATGGGCTTTCGCTACCGCTGCCAGCAGTGTCACAATTACCAGCTCTGTCAGGACTGCTTCTGGAGGGGCCATGCCAGCGGTTCCCACAGCAACCAGCACCAAATGAAAGAGTACACGTCATGGGTAAGGGAAGGCTGGCACCTATCTGCAGAGTGCTTTGCCCTGCGGCCAGCGGAGGAGCTCGGCCGTGGGCGGCTGTCCCTCCGACACGGGGCGGCCAGGAGCTGGGCTGCCCGGCTGGATCGGTGACCCTGGTGACCTGGGAGCTGGCGGGAGAGTGCGGAGGTGGGAATGGCCTTTTGTGGGTGAGGATCTTGGGCGGCTGTGCTGGTGCATGCCGTGGGGAGGGTGGTGCAGGAGGGGCTGGTACCAGGGCATCGGGCTCAGGGCAGCTTCTCCTGGTGAAATCCACAGGCTGGCCCTGTTTGGCTGTGTGTAAATGAAAGGATGTGAAAGCTTAACGCTCATTCATCAGAATTTTCAGTCGAGTGACTGCAGAGTGTGTGTAGCTTGGGATGGTCCTGGCACTGTAGAACTGAGGGTGACCACAGGCTTAGATCCATGGTAGTGTTTACCATAGAGAAAAACACCCTTCGATCTTTCTGTTGTTAAACAAAATAATTCAGTGCTTTTTCTGAGCTGAAAGAAGAGTATCAACAGCTACATTAACCTTCTCTGAAGGGCATCGGACCTCGGGGCTAAGCTCCCCATGAACGAAGTCCCAAAAGAAGCCCTTGGTCATGGAGCTCCCCAGTCCTTCAGGGTTCAAATCCAGAGATCAGCAGAAAAATCCAAAGTAACCTCAAATATTATAGAAGTTTATTGTTACAAAGAAAAGAAAAATGTGCATATGGCAAAAATAAGCTTCTGTGCAGCGTTTCGTGTGTGTTTTTTAGGAAAGTTCTAAAGCTTAGCACTTTTAAATTGTCTATTTTTCTAATGATGGAGTAGGCAAGGGTTAAATTTGAGGAGGTTTGCTCTGTATGCCAGTCACACAGCCCTGCCCTGAGTCCCAGCAGATCTGGGCCTGTAATTGGTTTTGTGGGTCCTAATTGCTGTTTGTTGCATAGACACAAATGGCTTGAGTTTGATCTCTCTGAATCTCTCTGAATAGGAGAGTGCCCACTACATATCTCTGACTCCATTCTAACAGCAATTTGTGCTATAAAATCATTGTAGCCAGGGAGCTATAATTACAGGTAGGAAATAATTGGAAAACTTAAGATTTCTGCTCAGCAGAAGACAAAATCTATGCCTGGTGATTTCAAACGTTGCCTTGACAGAAACAAATGTTTTACCTCAAGTTTGAAATTGCCTTTCTGTGGTGTTCATTAGCATTTGTTCAAACCTGGTTAGCATTCTCCATAATGCATCTGTATCAAGCTCCACATGCAGATTAAAGGTGTTCAGGAGTGCAGTGGAACTCAATTGTTCTCAGTTCTGAGTGAAATCACCTTATAATGAAAGAGAAAAAGCCTGAACTTTACATATTTAGATTGGATTACTCTAATAGAAATATTTCATTATGATCTTGATTACAGTCATAAGTTGATGCAGGATATGTGTGCACAAATACAATACTGCTCCTGTTAAGTTCCAAAAAGATGTTTAAATTTCAGCTTGTAGAGCTGTGTTTTGGGGGGTGGAGACAGTGTAAGAATCATTATCCTTGTTGTACTGGCAGAGAAGCTGCATCACAGAGCAGTGGGTTGGATTCCCTGAGAATCTCAGCCTGAAAGACACCCTGGATCTACAAGCACTTCCTTAGAAAACTGCTAAACTGCAAAGATTGTCCAAATAAAACTAGAAAGCAGAAAGTACTAGGTGTTTTTTTAGACTGGCTGATGGGATTTCAGGGTGAAAAGCTTACTTCTTGCACCATCCTTTGGTGACAGTAGGCCAGCCCCTTCTGGCACACTGTCACCATGGTGGGGCAATTCCCACCATGCAGGCATCCCAAATTTCCCAGTGTGGCAGGGGCTGCAGTGGAGGAGGAGCTTTATAACAGCAGTTAAACAGTGCAGGGTGCTGGAGCTGAGGAGGGATGTACTAATGAGGAAAGGGAATGGAGCAGCCTGGTCCCCAGCTGGGAGAAGGGAAGAGTGTCCCATGGAGTGTATCTATATGGGCAGGCATGCACAGCTTGGTTCTGCTCACACTCCTGAGATGGGGAGGTAGAGCCAGCTCTGTTCCAGATGGTGCTGCCTTTGTGTTGACCTTCATGCAGTGCTACCTGAGTGCAGCATTGCAAAGAAGCCATGGCAGCTGCAGCTGCCCATATAGATACACCTTTAGAGCCTACCCTAAAGGCCTCTGTGGGTAAGAGTAATCTCCAAATGAGCAGTGCTTGCCTTACCAGACTCTCTGGTGGGAGGGGGGGCAAGAGGGACATCAGTCAGTAGGTGTGTAAGCCATAGAGCTTCCTGTTGTTTTGTGCTTCCTAGAGCAGAAACAGTATGCACCTTACTTGTCCACATTACCTCTACCTTCCTTGTTCCTCCCAGAAATCACCTGCTAAGAAGCTAACTAATGCACTTAGCAAGTCTTTAAGCTGTGCTTCCAGCCGTGAACCTTTGCACCCAATGTTCCCTGACCAGCCTGAAAAACCTCTAAACCTGGCTCATATTGTGTAAGTATCTGTGTGCTGTAGAGAAAGTAAGCTTTGTTGTAGCAGTTGCTTACACCAAGTGCAGATGCTATAGTCTAAAAACACAGGAGGCAGCTGTGGCCTATTGAGCTCAATGCATCAAATGCAAAGCTGCTGATAGAGATATTTGGTATAAAAATGTTCTGCACATGGGAACTTTCTAGTACTCCTCTGCAGGAGTTAAAGCAGAGAGAAAATGTACCTGTGCAGGGTAGGGAAATTATAATTTTTGGATTATTTTTTTTTTATTCTAAAGAATGCCCACCATCCATAGTGTCAGTGCTCAGATTTTCTCATTTATCAATTTGATTTGGCTTTGCTTCCTGGATCCTTAAAAAAAACAAAACCAAAAAACACAACAGAAATTTTCTGTACAATTCGGAAAAAAAAATACATTGTTTGGGCGAAAGTTACAAAGACATAAACTTGGAAAAATTATTCCAATAATACTGTCTTTAAGGTGTTTCTCTTATTCTGATATTTTAAGATAATATCTTTCTTAACCATCTTCCCAGGGGCCCTGACTGAAGCACCTCAGGCAGCAGCCATGAGAATTGTATTTGTATGCTGCGTATCTGTGTTACTGGCTGCTGGAACTATTCCATTATTGTGGGTAGTTATATTTGTTAGCTCTGGATGTTGGTGTGTAGCCTCTTTAAAGGCAGGTGCACACCAGCCATCCTTGGCTTTGTGACACCTTGGAACTCCAACTAACCTCCTGACATTTGAAGGATAGATCCTGCTGATGCTCGCTCCGTGCTGGTATAGCAGAACTTTTTCCAGGTGTAAGAGTTCTCTGCTGTTCAGACATGAGGTGCCTCTGACAGATAGGTAGGGCCACATCTGTGTTGACTTGACTGACCCCTGCACCTCTTTGTGAAGGTGTAACGGGAGGATGTTGTTCTTTGGAAGAAATCATCCAGAGTTGGATGTGCTGAGCTACCCCGTTGCTGTGCATGGGATAAAAGCCTGGCTCTGCTGGCAAGTCAGTGATAGTTTCACAGGGCTGATTTTGGCCAGTACTTAAGAGAAATGGAAAGAGACAGAGCATGAAACAGAGAAGCTCCTGATCCCTGTTGGCTGAAAGCCCTTGAAGGCCTGAGCGTATGTCAGAAGATAACAGGGAGTGAAACCCAGGCTACTATGACTAGATTAAGTGCATTTAAACAAAGCAAGGGGAAGGTACCATAATGGAGTTCCAAATCTTTGCTGTGAAATTAACACCTTCCCTTCTTCCTAACTATGCAGACATAATTGATAGTGATTGGATGTGGGATTGAAGCACCGTCTGTTTTATGATAGAGGTTCTCTTTGTTCATTGATTGAAGGCAATATAACTTGGAAAGATCTATTGCCTATAATGATACATGAGTGAAAAACCTGTAAGTTGTGGAGGTAGCATGATCTACAGCATAATTCACATAAATTAGCTGAGGGGAGAGATATGTTACGGTACCTCATTGAGGGTGTCTTCTTGCCAGTGTGATTTTTATTTTTAAACATAATGGAAGTTGAGAGAAACAGTTCTGGGCAGGAATCCAGGCAATAAGAGTTTTATATGTGCATAAAATGGAAGAATTTTGGCAACAAAACAGCATCCTTTTCTTAGCTTCTAACTTAAATGGGGACAAGTACTCTGCATTACTATAAAGCCTTTTCATTTTTTTTTCACCTTTGAGTGGTGCCAGACAGAAAGGCTGTGTGGTTTGTTTTTTTTTTTTTGTTTTACTGGTGCCAAACAATTTAAAATTAAGCAAGAAACACATCTAAGGCTAATCTAGAGAAGAAGTTATTACAGTATCCTTAACTTGATGGAGGAAGGAGAATCCCCCTCCACCCCACTGCTGGAGGGGTCATTTTTCCCTTCTATGCAGAAGATTGGCCAAAAAAAAAAGGATGTCAGACTGCAGAGATGACAAATGGCTTGGCCAGTGCAGGATGGAGCTATTTTTCAAATGCATTTTGCACTTGCCTGACTTTTTTTCCATCTAAGCCTGCAGGAGCATTATTTTTGACATCAGTGTGAAGAGGTTAGACCAGCATGGAGCACTTTGGAATATTTCTCTTGCTTAATTTGATTTATTATGGTTGGTATGTGTTACGCCATAACTAGGATTAATACATAGCATATTTCAATAGCATTGTTCTCTGCCTCCTGGAGGAAAGTTGATTATCATCAGCTCACTTTTATCAGAAAGCTTAATCACTCCCAGAGGTTTAGAAATAACCTCAGAGAGATATACATTTGTAGTCAACAGCTGAGTTTTCCTTTGCTTTACTGGAAAGTCTGCTGTTCTTCTCACATAGCCCAGCTGCATATGTATGTTTGAACATATATTTGCTACTCAAGATGAACTTGAATGTGACAGTGGGCATCAGCCTTTAAGAAATTTGCCTTGGGAAAGCTCAGATTAGTTTAATATGCTTTTGTTCATCTAAGAGTTGACAAACTAGCAAAGCCTTGGTGTCTATAGACATTTGTATGCAGAAGTAACTGCATATGTAAACAGATCAATGACCTTTTCTGTGTTAGAGGCTCTCATGCTTTTTGCAGAATCAGGGTCGTAAGAATGGAGTGTGTCCAATGTACTTACTACTTAGAGCACATAACTGACAGTTTAATTAATGATCTCTTTTCCATTTCATTTTGGCTGCAAAAGAGATACTTGGTGAGTATTTTTCTTCTTTAGTACACTTATTGGAGGAAGAAACTTGGGAAAAAATGTGATAATCTCATTATTATCAATCCTTTTTATCAGAGCCAAATAATCAATTTGTCTTTGAACACAGAGACAGTGAAAGGGAAGAGCTCTTCTGGGAGTTAGAAACTTTCTCTTGCCACCCCTACTTTGAAATAATGGTTAGAGAAGACATTAACCTGCAGTGTGTATATGGTGATGTTCAATCCCACCTCAGCACAAACAAAAGGGCTATTTCTTTCCAGACCAAAGTTGCAGTGTGTTTTGTTTGACTTCTGTTTAATAACACAGTATCTTTCATTTGCAACTTGATAGTTTAAGCTAAAGCTGCTCCTACCAATGTTACTTTAACGTTTGTTTCATTTTCTGCAAATACTGTTGCTGATGAGTTTTCTTTTATGCACAATTGTTGCAACTGGGTGCTTTGCCTTTTTCTAGGCCCCCCCGACCTGTAACCAGCATGAACGACACACTCTTCTCCCACTCTGTTCCTTCAGGAAGTCCTTTTGCAAACAGAAGGTGAGTTCTTGTCCTAATTTATGTTAAACTGATATACAAGAGTGGTAAAGATTTCAGTTATCAATTCCCCATCTCCAAAAAAAGCAAACCTCAAATAAAATTAACAGACTTGAGCAGAGAAATGCCTTGATTATTTTGCACTTGCCACTGGAGGTAGGACACCCAAAGCTCCTCGCAGCAGAGCACAGAACTTAGTTCTCATTTGAATCACTAGATCCCACTACATGTGCTCCTGTGCAAGGCAGGCACCCTCCCACCAGGGCTGAAAAGGGGCTGTTGGCAAGAACCTGTTTTGTAGCAGCACTGTGGGAATAGAAATTGGGTCATGCTATTGCCTACTGGGAATGCCTACATCATACTGCAAGATATCATACGAACAGAGAAAATCTGCTCATATTTGCAAGGTACAGCAAAACATCTTTACCACTCTTAAAACATTCAGAGTTTTTAAAGGTTACAAGAGAGAAAAGAATAGTCTTGGCATCTGGTGACCCATAAAGAAAGAGTGCTGGGAAACATTAATCCCCAAGAGAAGGTGCTTGCAGCTGAATGTACATTTTGGCTCAGTATTTTGGCTCATGCAGCCAAAACACACGTGTAGCATTTGCTGGCTGGTTCACCCAATCTATGTAAGTCTACCCAAGCACATAGATGAGAAGGTGGCAGACAAGTAACTTCCTGCTGTGTTGGGAAAGATGAGTGATATGTCTTCCTTGGTGCATTTTATTGCTTGGTTCCTGCTGTCCACATCAGTGCTTCATGGTACCTGAATAACTGAGCACAGTCTGAGTTTGCATGGCTACATTTTTTAACTCTGGGATGCCTGAGGAAAGATGGTTTAGTACTACTTTGTTTCATGAACTTTGTTACCAGGAGCTATAAATCTGTAAGCTCTCAGTGTTATCTTTGTGCAAGTAGCTGCTGGGTGTGACTGAGATGCTTTTTGAAAGCCAGTCCCAAAGGAGCCCCCAAGACAGATCAGCTGCCTGTACAGGCAGTGAGGCTGCAAATGCACGTTCATTTCTGCTGTTGAAGTCTATGGAATTGTGTGTGCCAGGGCAAGACAGGATCATCTATTTGTGGCTTCTTCAGGACAGGTCATTAAGAGCAGTGCTCCTTAGAAGTGTAGCTGTTGCTTCTGTTTATCCCCAAGCAGTCCTTATGTCCACTCCACAGGAGTATGCCTGCAGTAATAATTACACCACTATTTACTGTGCTACTTGATTTTCTTTATGTATGAAAATATCCTGATTATTTTACTTTTGTGTTCTTCAGTAATTCAGCTGTCTGTTTTTATCAGTATTAAGCATGTATGATTCTTGAGCCATTAGAATTTCTTTTGTCCTAGAGGAAAAACTCCTTGATAGAGAATCCCGTGAAGGCAGCAGGCTATAGGACACCCCCCCACACCCCAAAACCATAGGTACCCAGACTGCCTTATAAGTGGATAATATGACATCCTTATACAGTAGAGCTCCCATGCTGCAGCAGTCAGTTCTGGGTTTGTTAGAGTTAACAGTACCCTGGTATGTAAACCAGTTAGATTGTTGTATATTAAAAGCTATTTTAACTTTTGTTTCATCAGCCTAGCAGCGTTTAAAGTGTTTGTCAGCTTAGTCTCATTATTATTTTCACTCTCATAAATTTAATGTGCATCTTTTTATTCAAAAGAAAAGACACACTATGAACTGTCAACTCAGTATCCTTCCTAAATGGTTGCAAACTGCATTTATTGTAATGAACCCGCTCTGAACACACTGCTCTCTGTGTATCATTTTCAGGGTATTAACAAGGTTTCATTGTTTGAATTATTCAGGTTACTTGGGGGTATAAATGCAGCCAGTCCTGTGGCTGATGAGCATTCTCTTATAAAGCTGTATGTAAATCAGCTTCACAACAACTCACGGTCAGTATGAGAGCACTAACCCACTAATCGCTGTGGTTCTGTAGCTAAATCATTAGCAATGCTGCTAAACCACTAAAGCCACTCTTTAAGGAAGGCTCTGTTGGGCTAGAGGGTTTCTGGGGCTCTAATTACTCTTTTGAATAGACTTCCTGCTGGCTCTGGGCTTTGCCAACTTCTTCTGCTTCTGCACTGCACAAATCCTGCATTTTACCCTTCTCGCAGAGGATTGATATTAGTGTATCTAGAGGGAGGTGGAAACATTGCTTTGGAAAACAAAACAACCAAAAAAAGACCTTTCTGGTTTCATCACCTGTGTATGGCTTGGCTGATGCATTGCTGAGGAATGGATGGGGCTCACGTGAGAGCCTGGAAGCAACTCCAGGTCTCCCAGCCAGCCTGCTCTTCCTCTTCCATGGCTCTCACTGCTGGTAGTTACTGATCTGCACTTAGTGCTGTCTGCCAATAACCTTTCCCAGAACCCTTTGCTTTGCTTTTCCAAGTGGCCCCAGAAAAGGCAGATATAAACCCTGCTGAAGCTAATGAAGCCTTCCCATTTACGTAGAGAGCGTTGGATTTGGACTGCTGCCTCTGGATGCTGTGTGCTTTTTCCAGCATTCCCTCTCATCTTAGTGACCTAAAGGAAGAACCTATTTCATGCTGCATAAAAGAAATAATGCAGTTGGATAAGAACAGTCTCCCCATTTGCACTCCCCATGCAGTGTAATGACCTTTCTTTTTTCCTTTTTTTTGATTACTCCATGAGCATTAGATATAATTCATTAAGAAAGTACTGAGACCAAGGTACTTTTTTGCCAAATGCCAAGCTCTTCAATCTGTATTAGACTAATAACAGTATCTTCATTCAGTCTTTTAGGTTTTACTATTATTATTGCCCTGGGAAAATCGGACCTTATTAGTGGGAGCTCATCCTCTCATACATCAGAGAAACACACTATGACAGCTCTGTTTGTAATTTTGCTGATTTTATATAAAATGCTCCGTGATTCATATTGTAATAAAAACTGTACAACTCAAGTTAACTTTCTAGCTGAATATAATCAATGCTAAAAGCTCTGCTGGCTGTGTTTTCACTGCAGATAACTTATGGTTAATTTGTATTGCAATCTAGTCCAGAGGTTTCAGACAGCTTTAAAGAAAGTTTTTTAGATAACTAGAATATTTATGCAAAGGAGAATTGGCATAGGCTGTCATCTATGGTATTCCCATGGTATTTATTTTAGCTAGTGTTTTCTCATAGGAACATTTGCAACCAGTTTATCCCTGTAGCAGGAAATGCTGAATTCAGCACACCGAGTCATTCTGCTGCTGGAAATGGATGTGGTTTCTAAGTTCAGCACAATAGCATTTTCATTTCATGGTTAAAAAATATACTAGGAAAAAGAACCTTATAAGAGAAAGACCTTTGATAACTAGTAAATACAGTGACAAAGTGTGGGGAACAGCTGAAAGGAGATTGAATGTTCTATGTTCTTTGCAGTTTAATGGTGTCTGAATTGGGTGGGTATGTGATTATTCCAGAACTCAAAGGAGGTCAGATTCAGGTTTTCTCTGAGGTGCTTCTTAGTTTCTTCAAGCCACTTCAGAATCAAAATCCCTTAACATTTCTCTGCTTGCTTTGTGTTGTTTGAGCCACCACGTCCATAAGAGAGCTTTCAGGAGAAGATGGGCATAAAATTTACAAGCTCCTTTCTTTTCAATATATACAGCATGAAAGTTGATATCAACAATATGCTCTGTACAGTTCATGAACAACTTTAAAGCACTTATTGGAAAAGAAGAAACAAAAATTCTGTGATCTCTCAAATACCAAATGACAGTCATTTGCTGTGTTGACAGCTAGGTCGTGATTAAAACCACAAGTCCTGTAACTGTTTTTTACAGTAGCCAATACTCAGGCTTTAATCTCACATTTGTTTTTGTGATCTCTGATCCCCTCAAGGGTGGCAGAACAAGGGAATATTGCTGCAGAGTAGGTAATGTCCTTGCAAACACAATGAATTGGATATGTTCTGTCAAACCAGGTAAATTGAGCATTATAGAAACTTGCATCCAGTCAAGAGGAATAACTCTATATTGTGAATTGTTTTCTGGCTTATTTGGATCCTTTTGTTCCCCAGCTAAAGTGTCTCAGTGCTACCTTAAAGTACATAGCTACCACAGTAATGGATACAATCTCTTTATTTTTTCACAGTAAATGTCTTCTTTAACCTATCAGATTATAGGGCTAAGGTGGGCTAAAATGAAAAAGAACATTTTTTTCTTGCAGCCCTCCCTCACAGCTAATACATTTAGTTCTTCAAAAGGAGTAATAAAGGGGAATAAATGGAGTGATGCAGCACATTCTGCTCAACTTGAAATTACTTGGCAATTCTGTAGTAGGCAGAAAAAATTTGATACACTATGGTATCAAATGCACATAGCCAAGGAGAAATTGATGATTAACTATCAGTTGATTGATACTTAATGCTGAACCAGAGTAGCTGATGTCTTTTTTTCAATTCCACAAAAAAAACCCTGAAAATAATTGGATATTCTACCTGGGCACAACAAGAGATTTGGCCAGATTTCTGGATAACACTTAAATTTGGAGAAAAATGTACTGTTTGCTCTTGTTATCCATGTTTCTATCTCTAAGGAGCATGGTAGACTTGGGCTTGTTGCCTCCATATGTTATTTTCAGAACAGGATGAGGAATTATTCTATATTATTTCATCAGCAATATTCTACCTGCTAAAAGAAATTATGTGTCTACGTAGTAGCCAGGTAGACTTTTGCACAAGTGTTGTTAGGTCTATATCTTTGCAGACAGCTGATCAGATTTGGAAGTTTTATCTCATAACTTGGACAGGGACGCTTTTTTTTTGGCGTCTTACAAAATGTTTGATTTTAACAGATATTTATCTTTAAAATATATGCTCCTGTTGGTAGGACCTGGAGAAACTCACTGTGGCCTGAACAGCCTCTGAATTATTAGCTGTATTTTGGGAAATTTATGGAGGATGTAAGAAGATGTGGAAGAATAAGAAGGACAAATGTCAGGCCTTCCCAATGAAGGTTGAAGGTGGAGACAGGGACAAAGATCGATGGGATTATAAAAGAGACAGCCTAACCTTGGTATCCAAAGATACTAAAGTTATGAAAGAATTAGTAAGCACCTGGAGGATAATAAACCAATGAGCAATAACCAGCAGGGATTTGTCAAGAACGAATTATGTCAAACAAAATTAATTTATTTCATTGACAGGATAACTGATCCAATGGGTAAAAAAAAAAAAGCAGCAGTTATGTTACAGGTTGACCTTAAAAGGATTTCTGACTTAGTCCCAGATGACACAGAAGTACCCAAAGGAAATATGGACTAGGGGAAATTAGTGTAAGAGCAACATTGAAAATCAGTAATTACATTTTCAAAAGTTTGCTGTCATTCTAGAAGAACATACCAGCTGGGATTCTTGAAGGCTGTCTGAAGTCAGACACTGTGCACTGTTTCTTGTAATGACCTAGTGGGAGCAATAAAGTGAGTGCGTGCAATTTATAGATGGTGCAGAGGTTGAAAGAGTTGTGGGAAGGAGTGCTTGGAGAGCAGTTTCTAAATTAAAAAATGAGCTCAGTTGCAATGGTAGTAATTGATGTCCAAATGATCTAAAATCAATTAGAGGAAACTCAGTAATTATAAGTGAAAAGTGCTGTAGCAAGGAAGCAAATAATCAAATAAAAGATGGAGCATAATTGGCCGGACAGAAATATTTTGACAGAGGAGCGAGCAGTTGCAATGAACCACGAACTAATTGAAGTCAGCAATGTGATTGTTAGATTGCATCTGACCCTGGGACATCATGTGGAAAGCCATTAAAGCTCTTTGCTGGAGGAGGAGGCATCTGCCTGGAGTTTTGCACCCAGTGTAGGGTAATAGGATGGGGAGAAATAAGCTCACCAGCATGAGAGTCCAGAGGAGACACCCAAGCATCAGAAAACCTTAGAAAACAACTCATAAGAAGAGTTGTTTGGAAGAGTCTGTGGAAGATAGAAGTTTGCTTAATCAACTAAGAATGAAATGGACATTGGTAGGTACAGGATTTTTACTCAATGAGTAACATTTGTTCTCCTGTCCCTCCAACCCTGTGTTGCTTCTGGAGCACAGGAGATGAGAACTCCTGGCTGTTAAAGGGGACATGACATTGCACTCTTAGAAAGCAGAGCACAAAATCTGCCCGGGGGTCTTTGGTCTCCCATGTGGCAACATACTCATCTTTAAGTACTGAAAGCTGCATTTTTGGCTGAAATGACACACCCTGTACCCCTTGAGTGTTCTTTTCTTACGTAACTGGGAAGAAGAAAACATGTGTGGGAAGCAGGTCCTTCTAGATGGCATGGAGCATGTTTATCTGCATGGACATTGCTTCAGTGAAAGCACAGCACCTGTAAGTAGCATGGTATTGAGCATAGAAATGTGAAGCAAGCATTTTTTTTTTTTTTTTGCTGTGCATTCTGTCTTTTCGTTAAGCTATTTTCCAGAATTACTTTAAATTAATAGGGCTTTATTGATTATAAATCGATAGGCTTAAGACACCCTTCGATACCATCCTTTTCAGAACCTGCTGCCAACCTTGACCTCTCAAAAGGAGGGGAATGGCACACACCTCATCTTACTGAATTCCTTCTTTGTCCTAATATTAAAGGCTTTGATCTTCAGCCCATCAGAGCCATGTCTGCTCAGATTTATTATGCATCACATTTGTGCAGCATCATCTGCCTACACACACACCCCCCCAGCTGCACAGGTCCATGGATCCTCACACACCTATCTTTTAGTCAAAGCTTATTTTACAGTTCCATTAGCCAAACCAAAAAATAAAGGTGAATAAATTTTAAAAAGAAAGAAGTAAAATATATTTTTGGTTTGCTTAATTGCTTTTCAAACAAAAAATGCTGCAGCATGAATGAACAGCTAATGTTTCAATCTCTCTGATTTTAACCAGTGTTATTATTAATGTGGATATTTCAGCACTGGGAAAGATGCAGTTACTGCAATCCACTAAATACTGTAATTAGGGGGAAAAAGTGGGTTTGATGAACTTTTTTTTTTTTTTAATCAACAGAAGGACAACACTTCTGAAAATGAAACCGGTGTATCCCATGACTGCATCTAAATAAGCACATTTCCATAGATTATTGAAACTATCTTATGGCAAATGCAGAGAAAAGCAATTTAGCTCTTACAGTGAAGCTTTCCTGTCTTGAAAGCTGCATTTAAGATGGTGTTTATCTCAGACTCCACCTGGAAACTCCACAAGCTTTCAACTAACTCTCCATTTGAGAGAGAATCACATTTTGTTTGTCTTCTCTGTAGTGAGGGCTTTATAGTCTGCTTTCAGAGCGCAGGAGGGAAAGCTCCCTCTTGACTTTGCATTTCCTGAAGTTTTCTAAAATTTCTTCAAAGCTTCTGTTGTTATTTCCAGTCAGTACAGGGCACTTGAATAATTTTCTCCAAACTCTGTTCTCTAATGAATTTCAGACATCCCTGTTTACACTCTTCTTAGTTTTGCTCTCTTATTAACTAGCTCTCCTTCCAAGATTACTGAAGTAGAGCAGAGCAAACTTCTGGCTAGGGCTGCTCCAGCTTTCTTGAAAGGCAAAGGGTAAGTTAAAGAGAGAGTATGTTTGTAGCTTGCACTAACACAGTTAAACCAAAACCTTTTCATACATTCCTCCTGCTTTTAATATATTCTGTAAGCATCTTTCCTGAGAAAATAATGATAACCAATTAACCCAGTGAGCTAAATAGGGCATGTTTACATATATTTATGTGCACCTGGATGCATGAGGTCTTGATGAGATACTTCCAAGCAATTCCAACTAGTGATTTCAGTGTTCTAATCATGTGTGTAACCTACGTATATTTAATGTATATATGCAATACATATGAAAGCAAACAGTACCATCCTCACAGTCTGCTGTATTTTGAGCTAAGTGGTACTGTACAGCTCCAGACCCTGGCCCAGTCTAGCATCTCACTGATTTCTGAGTCTGACTCTGTGACTGAGCTGGATTCTGCCATCCTAAATGATTAAATACTTACCATGTAAATCACATTAATAACAAACTCATTTATATGCTTGGTTTGTGTTTTGATTTTTCTTCTTAGAACCCTGAAGTCTTCATTCCTAAATTCCCATTTCCCGCTCTTACTTGCTCCCGCTGTCTCTTTATTTCCCCACACCACACCGCGGTGGCTCCAGGCTCCAGTACAGCCTCGGTGTTGCAGACAGGCTGGCTGACGAACACGTCCTCATCGGGGTGTATGTCACCCTGCTGCAGAGCAACCTCGCACGGTTAGTGCAGCTTCCATGCCTCGGGGAGCCCAGCAGAGGGACCCGGCTCACCCCGGGGCTCTCGATGTTTTCTTCCTGACTACTAGCTCAAGCAGCTCCTAATGAGCACTAACCTACAGGGAATGCTTGGGAATAGGGGGTGTGTCCTCCCAAAGCTGGGGGCTTGTGGCAATTGCTGTTATTCTCTCCAGGGATGTTAAGTAGCAGGTTACTGCAAATAAACAAAAGAACAGTTTGATTTGGGATACAGTGCTCTGGTCAGTGCAGTGGTGGTGGTGGTACAGGTATCTGCATGCAATGATGACTGGTAAGTCCACCTTTTCAAGGTAATAATTTATGAGGAGATATGTTATTTGTAACTTCACCTTATTTTGAGACTAAGAATTGATGATAGTTATGATATATATAACTATATGATATAATGTAGTTATAACAGTGAAATAGGCTCCCCAGGGAGGTGGTTGAGACCCTATCCCTGGAGGTATTCAAGGTGAGGTTGGCCAAGGCTCTGAGCATCCTGGTCTAGTTGAGGGTATCCCTGCTCACTTCAGGGGGGCTGGACTAGATGATCTTTGGAGGTCCTTTCCAGCCCTGGCCATTCTATTATTCTATGATAGTTGTAATAGTAAATAGTTATAATAGTAATAATAGGAATTTATTTGATCTAGTGAAAGAGTCCGTTTCAGTTTTTATGTCAGGCGCTATTTTTGAATCTGCCTTATTTCTTGATTGTTTGATTCTTGTCTAGAAAGTTGCCCTTATCCCATCAGACTGAAGAATAAAAGGTTTTTAAGTGGGTGTCTTGAATGTAGTTCATTGTTTCTGCTGGAATCAGTCTGGAGCTTTGTCTGCTACACCCACCTGTGCTCACGGATGGTGACATTGCAGCAAGTCACCCTGGGGAGGGGACACAAAACTCTAGACTTTGCTACTCCTGTGCCAGTGAGGTGGTGAGTGGTGCAGTATATGGCCCTAGAAAATGTGGTGCTGAACAGAGAACTGTACAGTGCTTCTAACAAAACTATGCTCATGAGGTTTCTTCTGCTCATAACAAACCTTAGGTTTCCAGTACTGATATTGCAGAGTATTTCCCAGGTTAGGAGAAACTCTCAATTTTTTTTTTTAACATATAGAAGGCACCAAGCAACATCATTTGGGAGGGTGAACACAATGGTTCTCTGCAGTCTTGAAAAATTCACTTTTGTGTGTAGCTCCAGTGTAAAATGGGAATATTTTGCCAAGCCCAGTGGAAAAAAATGTCTACCTTTATTGTTCTGGTTCTGTTTCTCTATAGTCCACTGGAATGTGCCAGAAGAATAAGGCAAAGTATGTTTTGGTGAGGAAAATGAAACCCTTTTCTTCAAAAGAAAAACATTGAAGGGGAATTTCATTCCTGGAGAAACACTTTGAGAGAGCAGGCTTACTGAGTTCTGTTTACACTGTGGCTATGAAAAGAAGCTGTAGGGGGCATGTGTGTAAGCTGGTCATTGTCATCAGTGATTGAGGACAGGAGCACAATACCTCTCAGTCTAGTTTGATAGGTAGAAGGAAATGTGGCCCTGCCTAACATGAGTAACTTTCTTGCTATGGTTTAAGAAGCAAGCAAAGAATGACCATGGTTTAATTTCTGGTGCTAGGCTGATTTGCCAGGTATGGCATTTTGGATGCCACGTCTGTGATTCTTTTATCTTCCGTGAGGACCACCAGTTAGATCCGCTTGTGAGATCGGGCCTAGCCTGATCTTCACCATCCTCATCCTCTATATTTTATCCAGTTCCTTCCAAGTTTTGCACCAACCTCGCCAAGTCATAGCACATTTGCATCCAAATAGGCTTGTGTCATGACATCCTTCACATTTCATGTTTTTGAGGGATGGAGTGTGACTGATAAGGGGTTTAATAGTTTAAGTGGCTCATGCTAATGATCAGATCAATCTAGGCCAGTATACCTTTTTTCTGGTTTAAGTGTAGCTGTATTTATAGTGTATGTGTGTGTGTGGGGGGGGTGTTAATTACATTAATTTTCACTACTTTATTTTCCATCTGCAGTTATTTGATACTGTAACTACAAGTAAAATTTTTCATCCCTCACAGGCTAATAAACTATCAGGGCTTTTTAAAATCCAGTTCTCAAAGGCAAATGGAGAAATAGGAGAAAGGTTTAATTATTTATAGTAACTGGATGGGTGGAAAAAAAGTATCTCTTGGCCAGGTGTTTTGGTTAGCTTTACTGTAAAGAGTGTTGTAGCATGTAAGACTGGTACTTAATATTTAATGTAGTTCATCTTCAGTGTCTGATTCTGTAACAGAACTTTTAACTGCAAACAGTTTTGTCTTCATTTGTCTTCATTTCACTTTTTGTCTTCTAAAGCTGAAGACTTTACCTAGTTTTGAATATACATTTCACATATTTCAGTCTTTTTCAGGTGCAGAAGAAAATAAAATAGAAGTAGTAGGTTATTTTTGTTAGTATAAAGTTACTTTCTGATTATTTTCTATTATACTGTGCAGTACTGCAGTGAGTCATATTTCTGTACTAGAAAAGTGTCATGCTAATTCTACTGTATCTTAAAAAAATGTTTATTAAGTGGGTGTGCACATCAACTAACTTTAGCTAGGAAGGCTGGTCTAATCTTCCTTTGAAAGAGGAAAAACGTTCAGAAACCCCACTGATTACAGAGGATATGTATAGACACTTGGATCCCATAAACAGAGTTCATTTTTTTAATGATTTTATATGTGTTATTAACATTTCGATGGTAAAATCTTGGTGATTCTGAAGTAAATGGCAAATGAATAATAGCAGAGGGCTCAGAGGTCATCAATTCATCAGTTAAAACCCAGAGAGCTTTGAAAGTGTCACAGATGAAATAAACCTCAGAATACATTTGGTAAGTGGCTCTGAGGACATTGTTCTTCTAGCCCTGAGGCTTAGAAACCTGCCCTTCACTGGTCAGTATGTTCTACTGTACATTTTATATTCAGTGATTATTTGTGGAATAAGAGCATGAAGACCACACTGATATCTCTATTGTGAAAATTTCACAAGAGACTTGACTTATTTGAGACTTTTCTAAACAGTAGTGACATAATTTTAAGACCATCAAGGGTCACTCTGCACCTGAATGATGATAATTCTGCCAGACCAATTATTGCTGCTAATTATAAAGTCCTTAAAGAAATGGTCACTAATGGAGAAGTAGTGTTAAAAGTCTTTAATGGCAAAGAAGGATTAGCAGCAGGATATTTGTATGCAAAATGTACAGTTTGTTTCAAAAGGATGCCTGGATCATTCTCCTGGGGGGCCAAATTCTGCATTAATATTCACAGTATTTTAAAGCTTGTGTGTATTTCGCTGTATCTTTGTTCATGGACTTGCTGAAGTAAAACAAAAGTGAATTATGGCAAATCAGAACTCTGAGACATAAAAGTCTCTGCAGTTGAGGCTAATCCTGCTGTGCATATACCTCTGTGCTTAATGCTTACGTAGAACAGGAACATTCTAGGACTAAATTTATCTCAGACACTGAAATTTAATTTACAGAGCTTTGGGGCCAGTGATTTGTGACATACATAGAACAAATCTGACATGCTGCTACATCTATTTTATGACATCCACCTACACATAAATATATATCAAAGGCATTAAATAGCAAGTAAGACAGAAAAAGCTTCAATGGCTTCGTTCATCCATTAAAGTCATTGTCTCGGGGGTTAACTCACATCTCAGAAGTCTGTTGTAGATTGTGTTATTCCAACAAGTGGAACCATAATCCATTATTTTTCCAGGATGGATAATGTAGTTGCACGTTGCTGTAAAAAGCAGAATTGATGCTGAATGTTTGCTGTTTTCCCAGCCATCTGTTAGGATGTGATGTTTTAGTCATTATGGGAAAATTAAAAATTAGCTACACTGCTATGAGAGTAACTCTTATGACCTGGTTTATGGAATTTTATGTGTCTGCAAGAGTTGCCCACTCCTTTCTTTCTCTGGATTACTTATCAGGACAGTGAGCATGAGTATGGAAGAAGCAGAACTGCATATATTTAGAAAAATACCTTTAGCTTGTGTCTTTTCAGAAATTAAATCACTTATCCCACAAGAGTCCAAGTAAGCATAGAATTAAGATATATATTTAACACAATAAATTAAACATAAGTGAAAAGTCAGTGTTACCTGTCAGCAGAAGTTTTATGTGCAGTCTGCAGCACAGAATCCCTCTGTGTATTGCTTCTCATAGCTTTACTGTTTTCTAAACTTCATGTTTGTGGTTATTGTCACAGGTTATTGTCAGGATGAGAAAAAGATTGTTTCTTTCCAATTACCTCAGCAAGTCATAACAAATCTACATGACTCCCAGCTTTTGTTTAATAATCAATGAATATCAACCAGTATTCATCTTTCAAACATAACCTCTAACTCCTGGGGGACTTAATCAAGCCAACCAGAATATGCACACTGTAGTTCCCTGAGGTACCTGAGGACATGAACTCACTGAGAAATTTTGGATAAATATTTCCTTCTCCTTTTAAAGATGCTAGTTTTTCAAAAGCAGGACTTCATCCACAAGAGCCATTTTCAGCTAGAAGGCTTTTCAAGTCCAAAATGGAATTTTCTGGCAAAAATCAGAGTAAGATGCCCTTGCCCAAAATAAACCTTGTTTTGTGCTCTCTTTTAAAATGTGAAGCTCATTGGCCATCAATCAAGTGCAAGCCCTGAAGAGCTCATGGGTATGGAAGCCCGTGCCTGTCTCACTCCAGCTGAAACATCAGCCAGTTGCCAAGGGATGAGAGGAGAGGTCAGACTTACCTCTGTCTGGGATAGTCTGCAGGCTGCCTTGGATTCCACACAGCACAGAAATCTTCTCCCTCTTCTTAGGGGCTTCCTTTTTTTTAATTTATTTTTTCTCATATACATACTAAAAGTAATGTGATGTAGGATTCTAAATCCTGGGATTATCCAGGGTCAATCAAGTCCTTTTCAGATTTAAGTTTTTTAGTAGTTTGTTAGTTGTGGTGGTTCTCTGCAAACTTCTAAATGCTTAGGAATAGTAAAGGTTCTCATCATACTACCTTTTTCCTGTTCATCTGACTAAATAATAGCCTCCATTTAAAATAAGGAGAGATGGCAAGGGATTAACATGAGAAAAATATTTGCCTTTGATATTCTTAGGAAAAAATAAAAGTAATAAGATGCAATATTTAAAAGTATTCAGCATATTGCTGTTCAGTTCTTACACTTTTTGATCACCTTTATGTGATCCTCTGAAATCTTACAAATATCAAGAACCAAAGAATAAAAGACAGAGTCTGATTATAAATTCCTAAAGCAATGATTCCAAACCACGATTCATGAGACCTTGGTAGGTGGCCTGCAAAACTGTCCTAAATACTGTTTTCTGTTGCAATCTCAAATCTTCTGAAGGTTTATCTCACAAACACTGAGGTTTCCGCTAATCCACTGTCTAAACAATAATCCTCTTCTGGGTGATATGGCTGAGAGGTAAAAGCAAATACTGACTGGTGGTCCTAACCACTTCCCAGACCTCTTTGGACAGAGTTGCATATTGCATGGCATTGGCCAGGGGTTGCAAACCTCTGCTGTTTCCTCCTAAGGAAAGGTGCTGCCTGGCCCCTAGAGTGGATCCTTCTGGGAAAACTACCCTCCCACTCCTCCCCTTTGCTCAGTTAACGTCTGACATTGTTAATTTGGCAACATTTGCTTGTAAATTCTGCAGCGAGGGTGTGTGTGACAGCAATGGTGGTTTTTCCTGTGTCTTAACATCTTCCCTTCTCCTCCTCCTACCCCGAGCAGCGTGCTCGACAGCACAAGTCGCCTGGATGAAGAACATAAGCTGATCGCCAGGTATGCAGCAAGGCTGGCAGCAGAAACTTCTTCATCAGTAAGTGTTTTAATTAAAGGAAGGTACTTTCCTTCTGTTGTGTTCCAGGGGCTTGGCAAGATCAGGGAAATTGCGTCTGACAGTCTTAATGATTAATGGATTATTTTCCCCTCTCCTTTTCATCAGATGCTGTTATGCTTTAGTAATAACACTTTTATGCAGTCCATTTAAACCAAAGAATCCATATACTAATTCATATAATCTATATACTAATGCAGTGGTATTTAAACAATTACAGCAAAAGGAATCTGACATCGTGAACTCAAGAAAGACTAGAAAATATTGTCTTGACTAGCTTTGGTTAAAGGTTAATGATTTACTGCAGTGGGAAAATGCAGTGGTGAATCCATTTTACTCTTTAGTTCAAATATCACAGGCACTAGGGCCCTAAGTGCTGAGGATTTTAAGGAATGATCTGCAGCAAGATGACTGTAATGACCCCCTGCATTAGCCCTGGCTCCCATTTTCATTTCAGAGCAATGATTATTCTGCTCTGTGTATCCCCTGACAGAAGGTGATGACAGGCTAAAACCTCACTAACTATATTCAGGAATAAGAGAGAATGAAGCAGGATCCCAATTGAAGTATATGAAATCTTAAATGGCACAAGTAAGGTCAGCCTAGTTACTTTTTTTTCCATCTCAGCACATCTGATAGAACGAGGGACCATAAATGTTGGTGAAGTGAAAAGCAGCCAGTCCAGACTGCCTGGAAGCACTATTTTCAGTGAGATTTACACTGCAGGATCAATTAAAAGGGAGAAATCAGGCACCCCTCTTTATGTAAAAAACCATGGAGTTCCATTCATCCCACATGAAGGCAGTGAAGATGAACCTGCCAGCCCTTGCAGCCATCTGCCACAGAGGATTTCACTGTACTTGCAGCTGCAGGGGAGCTCCTGGTCTGCCAGCCCAAATCGATTCTTACAGAGCTGTGGCACAGTGCTTCAGATCTAAGGCAACCTGTTGGTGATAGTCCTGTTGCAAAAGGATGATGGTTCTAGATGGGAGCAAGATTTCCAATTAAGAATGTCTCTAGGATAGAAACCAAATGTATATAAGCTGTGTCCACAATATGGGAGAAAACTTAGGAAAGAATATTTAAGTAGCTTTTAAATAGAGCTGATTAGAAGGAAAATGCTGAATTTCTCGGTACCATCCATCTCTGCCTTTGAACAAGAGACAGAAGGAAAATCTCAGATCTTTCTGAGCACAAGGCTGGCACCACATTAGGAGCACAGCAGAAATGTTTAAGGGTTTGCTGATGGTAGTTCTATTTTTTAAGGAACATTGGGCATTCAGGGTAAAGATCCTGGTTTCTCTGATATCAGTCGTGACCTCCACCAGTGTGAATCAGTTCTTCTTTATGCACTGCTCTGCTTCTCTGTGGTTGGAGTGTTAATGGAAAAATGGACCCTGTAGAAATAAAAATTGTGTGTGGATACAAGGGTAACATACTGTCCTTTGCCCACAGACAGTGCTGACAAAGGTTAGCACTGAGATATGTCTCCAGCCTGTTTAAGGGTCCACCTCCTGGAGGAGGAGGCATCTGACATCACATAAAATTGGGCTCCAGAGTTGCACTTCACAGGGCTTTTGTGGTGAGAAACACTCAGATCATAGCAGTCACTCAGCAGAGTATTTTCTAATGCCTGATTCTTTCAGGTTGGAGATAGAAATAAATGGCTATCTTTGGTAGCTTGAAACTTTGTATGTCTTGCTCTCTGTTGGCATTGATACAATACTGAAATACAGGAGTGTGAAAACTTGGACAAATGGGCCAGACTCTTCTCAGTGTCATCCAATGACAGGACAAGAGGCAGTGGGTTCAAGTTGGAGCACAAGAGGTTTAGGGTAAACACAGGGAAAAACTTTTTCACAATAAGGGTGACAGACACTGGAACAGGCTGCCCAGGGAGGTTGTGGAGTCTCCTTCTCTGGAGACACTCAAGACCTGCCTCTATGTCTTCCTGTGTGATTTAGTCTAGGTGATCCTGCTATGGCAGGGGGGTTGGACTAGATGATTTAGGTTCCTTCCAACCCCTAACATTCTGTGATTCTGTGACAATCAGACTGAAAAACTGAGTACAGTGTTCAAAATGAAAGAAACCAGTACTTTTAAGAGAAGAAAGCATCACTGCACTGGAAACACATCCCCTTCTTTTTGGAGAGAGACACTGGGGTTTGCCATAGTGTATTCTTGTTGTCTGTAGTATCATAATTAAGAACCATATTATAGCAACTGCCTGCAGCTATGCTGCTGCCTTTTACCGTTGGTTCAGAGGAATCCCCTTGAAAAAGCAATGAATGACAGGAAGATAAACACTGACTCTTATTTACTCTAGCACTTGCCCTGCTTTTACCAGCAATGGAGCTGGTAAAACAAAACAGATTTTTTTTTTTTTTCAGTGTAGGCAAGCCCACTGTTGCATTGACTGAGCAGATTTCACAGAGCAGATGTGTGTTGAACTCACCGGTGCATGCTGTCTGCTCCTTCAATGCAGCCTTCTCTTTTCTACAACAGCAGCAGGGTCAGCAGAGAGGGGCATCAGATATCTCCTTCACCATCGATGCAAACAAGCAACAAAGGCAGCTGATTGCAGAGCTTGAAAATAAAAACCGGTAAGCACCCACGAAGTACCTGGTTTTCCGTCTCTTTCATTATGTCTGTTTGCTTGGATTTTTTTTTTACCACCTACTTCTGTGCAATGTGCTTATACATCTGCGTTTATCTCCCCACTACAAAGAGCACAGGGCTTAAAAAGATCCACAGAATATGACAAAGGCTCTGGAATCTATAGCCAGGCTGTGTTTTATTGTGCATTGGTCAATGATGTGATACAATCATTGATACTTTACCATTTGCAGCTGCTGTTTGTTAAGAGTTAAAAAAAAAAAGCCTGTCCTGTTTCAAAACCAGATTAACCTTGAGTTGGATCCTCTGTAGCACTATAATGTGAAATGATAAAAGGATCAGTCACACCAGTAATGTCATGCTCCCCTGCTTTTATTAGTGAAAAAAAGATGATTAAAGCTCTCCAGAGCAGTCTGCCTGGGACAGGTTTACAGAAAGGTTAGCAGCAAGTTAGGCTGCTGATCAAATGGGGCACTAAGTACAGATGTGACTGAGACTGAGAGAGCACGTGCAGGAGAAACATGCCAGCTGGCCTCCAAAAGGAGCTGTGCCTCTTTGTTAGCAGCAGAGGAGCTGGCCCTGGCTATCAGGCTGCCTGATGCCATGAAATGTGTGGCAGCAGAGCTCTGCTTTTACTGCTGGACTGTATAATAGAGGCCAGCCCAGACCAGATGGTTTCCTATTCCAAACTCTGCCTTCTGTCACCATGTAATGAGCTACCAGCTCCACTCTCCATTTGTCTGTCATAGTTGGAGGCTGCCCCTGAGCACCTGCTGTCCAGCACCCTGTGAAGAAGAGACAAAATTCACAAAGGTTTTGACCTTCTGCTCTGGAGCTTTGTATTAGCCTTTGGACAGCACTCCAGGGCTACCAGCCAGTTGTAATAAGTCCTGTTAGAGAGCTTCTCTTGTGAATTGTTGACCGCTCTCACATCTCTATTTACACTAAAAGTATATTTCTAAGTGCTAAATATTTTCTCAGATATATAGGAAGAGCCAGAGAGTTTACTTTCATTTTTGTTAAATTCATTTGATGTTGGAAATGTTCAGGGAAGAATTAGAAGGGAGCAATTTAATTAAACATATTGCTACTTGATGTCTCCTTCTGATTTGGAGAGGTCTTGAAGAAACATTTCCCTTTATGGTGAAATCCTAAAAGTTTATTGCAAATATATCCAGAGCCCTCTCCCAATTGCTGAGGGCTTCTTTTGTTAGTTGGAGCCCGGTCATTATATCTATATAGATAAAATGCTACATAAAATCATACTACTTCTCCTCTTGCCATGTCCAGTGAGCTGGTTTGTGGAAAATTACTGACTTGCATTCTCCTGCTTATTCTCTTCCTCAAGAGAAATCCTGCAGGAGATCCAGAGGCTGCGACTGGAACATGAACAAGCATCTCAGCCCACACCAGAGAAGGCACAACAAAATCCCACTCTCCTTGCTGAGCTCAGACTCCTGAGGTAAGTCCAGAGTGGTAAAACTTTCAGCTGTGACTGGGGCCAACCAGTTACTCTCAAGTAAGAGAAGAAATAAGAGATAAGCCTGGCTCACTGTTTTGGGGCTTTTTTTAAGTAAACAACACAATGTGTATTTTTAATTTATTTTCAGTGCAGGCTGTAGTCCTAGAAATCATTAAGCTTATGCTTTGAACAGTATGTGTGAGGAATCTCACATATTACTCATCTACATTAAATGAAGCACGTGCACCAGCATTTGCAGAGTTGGGCCCTCAGGTCATTTGGATAGGTCCCCACAGCCCTGTCCAAATGCCATTAATTACACAGAGAAAAATACTGTTCCAAATGCTTCTGCAAAGACTCCTTGTTTATGCTAAAGCAGATATGGAGCTACATGGAAGTACAGTCAGAATTAGACAGTAATTTTGGGAAATTTTGCCCCATGTGCTGAACTCTAAGGGGAGGTCAGTTCATAGTGCAGAAACCAGGCTGCAGAATGATCCTCCTCACCACTTGGGAAGTAAAGGGGTAATAGCATCTGCAGCCACTGAAGAGTTAGAGGATCATGTCTCCAGTTATCTCACTAAGCTAAAACCATTGGCATGTGTGTGTCTGCATGTTAATTAGCACACTGCATGGATTTACTGATTGCCATGTATATCCCATTGAAGAAGTACTATTGTCACTGGACCAGATCTGTAGGTTTCCTGCAAGTCCCAAAGTTCACATCAAGAGATCCAGAAAATCCAATAAGAACTATTCAAAACATTTCATGTGAATATAGAGTGTAAATACTTCCTAGTGAGACAATACTAGATTAAATTTTGTTCCTTTCCCTCAAAGAGCAGTTCTCTCATGGGAAGACTAAAGAACATTTTTGTCCACTTAGCCACTCTTTACACAAGCAATATTGTAATGTTCTGATTCAACTAACGGAAATTACTATGATAAATTGTGCTCTGTTTTTTTCCTTACAAATACTGTATTGAGTTATTATTGAGTTTTCCATATTAAAATATTTTTCTGATTCACAAATACTTACATTTGCTTTCCAATTTGAAAACAAATTAGGTTCTTCATTTCTGTGAGTGATTTTAGTATGTAATTACTTCTAGATATCTACAGGCAAGTGACACTCTGTGAGACATATAAAACTAACTGTGATGAAAATGTGCACACTGCATAAAATGTACCAGGAATGTAGTTCCAGTGCATCAAACCTAAAGTCTATTTTAAGCAGGTTTAGGAGATTAGCTTTCTATGTAGTTGACAAATAAAATCCATTATCCTTAAAACCCACATGAAATGATTGTGCAGTGTTAGCAGACTGAATACTGAAGTTTTCCCTCTTCAGTTTTGCTACACGTATTAAAGGAAAATATCCATATTTGAATTTCCTGGCACAGGATGTCCCTAGTGCAACAATGCTGAGTTCCTCAATTGCAGTATCTTTTCTGATTTAATATTCAGTGTCAGAATCAGAAAATAACTTTTAATCTATGGGTCTATACTGATTTGCCTACCTTCTAAAACATTCAACATTTGAAAGGCAAAAGATTGGCTTTTGATTTACTGTGGAATTTCAGCACTACCTCAAATTGCTAGATGCTTAAGATGTCACAAGCCTGTTCTTAGCATGTGTAAAAACAGCAGGACTCAGAAGAGCAGCACTGATCCACCTCTGTTACCCCATGGGTTCTGGGGGCTTGAAGCAGTTAGAGCAGTAAGGCCATTTAGTGCATATAAAATGAAAAACTGCTGGATTCTGTAAATTATGCTGCATGTACCTGTCCCAGCATCTTTCAGTAGCTGCTGTAGTGTTGCTGACTCTGTGAACTGAGGTTCTGAACGCAGTGTTCCTTCACATTTCAGTGCTGTCTTGGAGACAGTTTAAGAAACCCATTGCTTCCAAGTGCTTGCTCTGGAGCACAGCGTGGGGAAGAAGTCAAAGGAGCAGTCTGTACACAGCACACTGCTTAGGTCCTATCTCCTTGTACAATGAATTCAAAACCCAGTAGGGGTCTCAGGGCTGCTTATATAACTAACTACTCACTTCCAGAGAATGCTCAAAGTCAGAGTTTCTTACTTCCCTTAATATAGGAAACAGACTTAGTCTTGTTGTCTCTGGTGCTTTTCCAATAGGATTAAATAGTCATATTTTGCAGGCAGTACAAGGCTGACATTGTGGATTTATGTCTTCTGAAACACAGTAATGTTTAAAATATACCTAATCCATCTATCTTTCAACAGTAATGCTGTTGATTACAGCATAGCTCTGACTCTGTTTGTTCCTCAGGCAGCGGAAGGATGAGCTGGAACAGAGGATGTCTGCCCTCCAGGAAAGCCGGAGGGAGCTCATGGTTCAGCTGGAAGGCCTCATGAAACTGCTGAAGGTAAGGGGCTCCACCTGACACTACCAAGGAGAAAGGCAGAGTGAAGCAGGAGAGGGAGAAGATATGACCACAGAATTCTACAGAGCCTGACTATTTCCATCCATTAAATTCAGTTTTGTTCTCTTTCTGTTTCTTGTCTTGGTCTTTCCATTCAGGGGTTTCAAATGGTGCTCAGATACTGCTGTTCCAGGAGGGGTGTGTATGGGGGGTGACAGGGAACATGGTGGGTGAATGGCTGTGGGGTGTTTAGCTGCTGGCGGAGGTTAAACCATGACAACAGGATACTTTTCCCTCAACCTATGAAATGCTACAGTGCTACAAGTAGCAGTCAGGGCTGCTTGCTGTCATTGCACTGCCTGGACAAAGAGAATTTGGGGTAGGAGATGGTAATAGGTTTCTGCACACTCTGCCCTGTTCTGGTGTTTCAAAGTGTGCAGAGGTGGGACCATGACCTGGTCACATACCTTCAACTATCTCAACTGTGCCTTTAACCCTGTCCTCCAGATTTGGCTTTGTTTTCTGTTCTTTGCTCAGTCCTGGCTAATCTCGTGCTGGTCCTCTTTTTCTTTAGGAAGAAGAATTGAAACAGGTAGTAAGTTACCTTCTTCATGGAGGCCTCACTAACTCCTAAATGTGACTGTGTTTCTGTCATTTATTTCACTTCCTGTGCTTGAAATGTGTGTTCTTTTGACCAAAATTAATATTATGCAGTTCTTTCACACATTGTTTTCAAGTGTCTTGGAGCAATTTTCACAATTAAACATCTTAGCCCCCTAGAAAGTGAGTTGTGGTTACAAGAAGTCTTGATCTTTTTCTCACTCATCTAAATAAGAACATCTAAGATATTTAAACCGGCACCCAAATGTAGGGAAACCAATGTAGAACATAAGCTTAAAACCCCTTCTGCCATGGGTAACATTTTGAAAATTGAATTAGAATTTTGGAACTTTAAGAAAAAAATAACTGAGTTTAAACTAAACCTAGGGCAATGGTTTTGAAATTGCACTTTATCCAGAGAAATTCAGAGGCATTGTGTGTACAACTTTTAAAGTTGTCACTGATGCCAAATAGTCACATGAGTCTTCAGGAAAATAATGTAGTTTCCAAGTTTCTAAAAGGCTTCTGTAAACTTGATCAAAAAGGGCAAGTATTTATATTCCTAATGCTAAATTTTAGAAGATGTAACTGGTTTGGAGCTTTTTAGTATTGAAGTGGATCTTAGAAAGATAGTAGACTTTAAAAAAATCACTTCTCAGCAGTTTTTATTAAAATGTTTCATTTTAATAAAACACACTTCCCCTTGCTTTCATCAGCAGAAGTTACAGTCACAAGTTTGATGTGTTCTGTCTGTGGCAAAGCACGCAGAGTTTGTAGGCAATGCTCACCTTTCTAAAACCAACATTTTGCCTTATCTTTGTAAAGCATCAGTGTTACACCCAAAAAAATAAATCTGACCAAACATCAGCTCCATGTAAGGCTACATTTTTTGATATTGCAGTATTCCATTTGCAAAAGAGAAGTTTCCAACATGACAGGAGTTTCCCTACCATATAAAATGCTCACAGGACATTATAAATGAAAACACATTTTCAGGCTGTTATATGATTTTTTTTTCCCCCACAAGAGTAATATCCTCAGTGAATACCAGGTGATGATGCGAAGGAATCACTCTCAATTTCCATTAAGTGATCCCCATTATGCTGGGCCATTTTCATCTGTTGAGAGAAACAGGATTAAATTAATTTCTGGAGGAATTCAACTGGAATGAGCAGCCTGGCAATTCATCTAACGCTTATGGGCTTCCTCTCTCTCTCCTGCCCTTCCTTGAGCAAGGATAATGAGTTCTTCACATCCCTGGTGTTTAGGAGGCTGTCACAGGCAGGTTTTCCCCGTGTCATCCCAGTTCAGTTCCGGCAGAGGGAGCAATGGGCTAAAGCTCCGGGAAAGCCTCTTCATTTCAAGCATTTTATCCTAAGCACGTGTGATGTTTGCTAGTGAGAAATCTTTCCTAGTATAGTGAGGGTTAACTTAAAATCCATCACAGGCTGACTAGGGATGGCAAATTAAGCAAAATATATAGAAGTTTTCCTAGAATGCATGAGACCATTGATGGCTGTGGCCAAGTACAACATAAAAGCTGAAGCCATCCGCATACCTGTGGTGGCTCTGGTAGCTCCCCTTTCAGCCTGCCTTAGTCCTCAGCTGTTGGGGCTGATGGAGTTTGGAAGCTGATTTCAGTTTGGTGCTTGATTTCTCTACTGAGATTATCAAAAAGCCACTGCTGGTTATCGTAGCAGGTTCATAGATTCATAGATATTAGGGGTTGGAAGGGACCTAGAAGATCATCTAGTCCAACCCCCCTGCCTGAGCAGGATCACCTAGACCAAGTCACCCAGGTGTCAGACCATTGGCTCCAGCCTGTGAAAACCACATTTCTCCTGATAACCACCAAGCAAGAATCCAATCCTAGTAGCACTACATTCTTGCAAACTTGGGATGAGGTGGATCTAGATGAATAAATATAATTGCAGTGTTCCCCTTCTCTGACATCAGGCATTCCCTAATATCCTCTTGTTTCAACTTGCTGTTCATCGGTTCTGTCTGGTACTGCCCAAATAGTGTAAAAAGTGAGTTTTTTACTGGACAGGGGACTCCAAATGTGTCATCTCCTGGTGCTTCCTATACAGTTTGTTCCAAGACTGAAAGTTACATATAAGAGAGCACTGATTATGATGAATAGGAGATCCCAGTCATAGCTGCAAAGCAGACCCAAGGGTAAGAACTGGTGTGCAGCAGCTTTTAGATTTCTCTTGTGGGAAAATTCCAGCAAAGTACTGGCAGGCATCTGGTATTTTTAGCAAATAAAATGCCTATTCTGAAGTTAATTCCTTGAATGTGGTTTAAGTATAGGAAGCAAATTTTTGTCCATTTTTTAATCATCTTCTCTGAAAGTTCCCACTGTTGTTCCTGTTCCCCAGAACCAAGATCAAAGGCAGAGAGGAGCTGAGGAAAAAGAGAAAGTAAAAGAGGGAGCTGGGAACAAGAAATTCTGTTGCAGATGTGTTTCTCAGAGGATGAAACATGCCCCATCAAGGCATGAAAGAAGATAGCTGTAGATCCCATATCTCCTGCATGATTGCAGGGGGAGCGACCTCCAAGGACCTTGGAGCACCTCCAGGTTGCTCTGTGCCCTGCCTCTGGAAGACTAGAGATCTTCATTTCCACTGCAGTGGGTTCAGATTATTTCAGAAACAGGAGAGCATCTGGCCTTTATATATTCAACTTCCCTTTCATCCATCATTTAAATGTTCTAAAACCAATCATTAAAGAAATTATAAGTATTAAATCCTCCATTCTCCCATCAGTAATGTGCTTATTCCTCATAAACCTAATTTGCCCTTGATGTCTCTCTGGTGCTAATGTCCCTTAGAAAGGGGTGATAGGAGAAAAGAACAAATAGCTTGCAATTGTGATACATTATTTATGGTCCAGGGCAGGAATTCATAAAAATCTCAAGGGCAATGCTGCGCTCCTCCTGCAATGGCCTTTTTTAGAGCATTTTTGCCAAGCTATTTCAGGGCTGCAGTGGCAACCACTACAGGATTCAAGGAATACCATGGGAAGAATTAAGAAATCCTCGTGAATTCTCAGAATAAAGCCAGGTTGAGGCAAACCCCAAAAGATTCAATGAAAAAATTCACTGTACATAACCAGGGGCATGTGTTGCAGATCCCCTTTAACAGCACCAGAGCCACCTCCATCCTCAGCATCTACAAAAACACAGCTTTTTAGTCAAAAGCCATGTGCAGTTTGGTGTGGACTCCACCAGCTGTTTTTCCTTCCGTAGATATGTGTTCCCAGTGGTTTTGAAGCAGTGGATGAAAAGGGCACGATGTCTCTTGGTATCGCTCACCCAGCTGTGTTTGTAAAAAGGACTGTTTTGTAAAGTCTGCTTGAATTCCAGCAAAGTGACACTAACTGTGAGGTGCTAACAGCGTGACGTTTTATATGACTGGTGGTAAAACATTTTCACTTCCAGCAGCTCAACCCATAGCAGGAATTTATATTCCCCTGTCCCCACAGTGTTTTGGGAGTGCCTCAGTATGTCCCGGGGACCGAACAATTTAATAGTGAATGATTTAATAGTGGCTTAAAATAGTTTTCTAGCTCTGAATAAAAAGCAGAGAGCTGCATTATTTACTGTGAGTGTCAGACTTCATGTGACTGAGGTTGTGTGTGCTGTGAACTTCTCCTGGCAGGGGGCATGGCTCTGGTGAAAGAGCTGTTCCAGTCCCTTGCCCAGGCTGAGCCACAGCCGTGCCAGCATCAATCCCCTCTCACAGCCTGCGTGGGTTGTCTTTGTCAGACGTGCCTGTGAATAGGGGGAGTGAGAGAGGGAAGATGGCAGAGGGAAGGTCTATACTTTGGTGTTTAATAACTTGGGGTTTTTTTTAACATAGCTGTCTGACATTTTCCCATGCTTGAAGGAAGTCAGGTCTTGACTCATATTTTCCTACTTACTGTTTTTCTACACACCAGCATTGCTGGATTCTAACAACTAACTTTGGTATGTTTCTTTTACCAAGATTAACATTACCCAACTGATCTACAAACAGCACGGTGCCTTTAAGCTAGGGGATGGGTGACAAGGACAGCAGGTGAGGGTTCTTGCAAAGACACTTTTAAACCCTTGTGATTGTTTTGCAGACCCAAGGGGCAGGCTCCCCACGTTCCTCACCCAGCCACACTATCAGTCGGCCGATTCCAATGCCCATCAGGTCTGCCTCTGCCTGCTCCACCCCAACCCATGCACCTCAGGACTCTCTGACCGGGGTGGGAGGAGATGTGCAGGAAGCCTTTGCACAAAGTAAGTCCCATAAGCAGCTTGTCTGAAGTACTCAGAGACTTTCAAAGAATTTATATTTCTTATAGTAAATGATTAAATGAACTTGAGCTTCTGAGTTGCATGCAATCAAAAAAAAACAACAAATCTGCTACTGTGTTTTGCCATTGAAAATCAACTTGGACAGCCATCAAACCACACTGTCAAAGCAAGAAAGCAGGCAGGTAAGCAGACATTGAACAGTGATGCCAAATAATGAATTTGGGGGCAAGAGGGAATTTGGATGCAAGATAATCAGACTAGTTGTCAAGTGCCGTTAATCAGAAGAAGACTTGCTGTTGACCTCGGCAAGGGGTTGTCATTGTGCTTGGTTTTAAAGAAAAACTTTGCTAGGAATAGGTGATGCAATAGTAGAATTGGTTCAGGTGGATAGGGTTCTTGTAAATCACCATGTCCTCCTGCTCCAAGAAAAAGTGCTCCACAGTGAGATGAAACCATTCCGGACCTTAGCCAGCTGAGCTCTGGTGGCTCCTGACACGCAGTTTCCACAGCCTGTGTGCCAGTGTTTGACCCTGCTTATTGTGTATGGGTTTTGTCCTTGTATCTGATTGGAACATCCTGGGATGCAGCTTGTGTCTGTGTTCCTTCTCCTTTTGCCTTGAGCCTCTAAGAAGGGTCTGGCTAGACTAGACAGGAATTGACGCTGGAAGTCTAGGTCCTTTGCATTTCCAGAAAACTGCTGTAGGCTCTACAGTTTCTTACTCCTCGCTCCTCTTTCATCAGTTAACAATAAATTTTAAACTGCTTTGAATTTCTAAGGCCACAGATTAAATTATTATGTTGAATACTGAAGGAAGTAATGTCTATGCCATCTAAATTAAGATTAATCCCTTCTTTTCTTAATCTTCTTCTAGAAGGATTGTGTTTACATCACTGCAGTTCTTTTATTTGAAATTTTTTTCTTTGTTTCCCTAGTACCTATCAACTGTAAGTGGAGCTCTGGAGTTCCTCTTCTACAGTGGAAGTGTGTTTGTTCTCAGGAGCCTAGTTCAGCACTCTCATGTACCCTTCCCCTTGATTTTCAAGGGAATTGTGTCTGTGTGTGTATCTTAAGACAAAGGTGAATCTATAATGCAATCAGGAACCTTCTACTAAAGTGCTAGTCAATTCAGGTGTTGAACATGGGCATAATTCCTAGTCCCAAGATAACAGTTGCTGGATATCTCATTTTCTGTGGCAAAAGAAACAGGCAAGACATATTTTTCTTATTTGTGCTCTGAAAAAAAAACAAAGGCAAAAATATGGATCACTAACCCCTATCCTGTTGCAGGACAGTTTCTTCCATAGCTAAGAGTAAGAGAAATAATTCAGTGGCCACAATAAAATATCCATGAATATTAAGTCTGCCTCAGGCAAATGCTTTTTTAGGAGATAAATGTGCTCTGTTTAAGAAAAAAAAAAAGCAATATAAAAACCTAAATAATCACCTTTTTAAAACTGCTGCCTTTGATAAATCTCTAGCTTTATGTCATTATTTATCATATTCCTTAGATGGAAAGATCAAACCCAAAGAACCTGAAGCCAGCCCTTGACACAGGACTTTGTGAGGGGGGAGTGGGCTGAGATTTTAAGGCTTCATTCTGTGCTGCTTCAGCAGAGGTCTGTCTCTTCTGTCCATAATGCAGACAAGCCATGGTTAGAGCACAGTTTCTCTTTTTATTTTTTCCTCTTTTGTGGTGTTTGCAGTAGTTCAGATACAAAGTTGAGAAGACTGGAAAGGGAGTGGCTGTCAGTGTTTGTGTGTCTGTAACAGAGAGATTAACTAATTTACATTCCAGTAACCATTTGCTAATGGATGTATGAAAAAAAAAAAATAAAATAAACAAAAACCTCTTTAGTAGTTGGAGAACTTTTTAAAATGTATTGGTTTACAGCAGTCAAATCCTGCCAGTTTCTGTGAATAATCCAGTCTGGAAGAGTAGAGATTCTGTGGGATATATTGATTATTCAGAAACAATAGGAGCTATGTTTGGGATCTGGGGGAGTTAAGCACACGTTACCCACAGCCTGTTCCTAGGGAAGGAGTATTTCATGCAGCGCACAAGAATCTTTCATGATTGATGGTTAAGGGAATATTGCCAGGTTCAGCAGGGAAGCACTTCCAGATCCATTATTAGAAAGAGTTTAAAAGCAGCCTGGGGCTGTTTAGAGAGGCAATAGTGCTTCCTTTATTAAAAAAAAGAAAAAAAAAAAGAAAAAAAAAAAGAAAAAGAGAGACAGTAAATTATGGAATATACAAGAAAGTTCTAGAGCTACTGAAGCGGCTGAGGGAGAAGAAAAATCCTCATCAGGCTTGTTGAGGTCAAGTGTGTTTCTTCAATATTTGCCATAATTATCTGGCAAATACCTGGCAATAATAGTGTCATTAAACAGAGCTGTGGGAACTTAGAGACACTTCATTTCTTCCCTCTTCCCCCACAGACATTGCAAATGAGTTCACACTGGATTTAATCTTCCAGGCCTGGTCTGCTGGTGTCACCACACAAATGCAAGCTCGATGGCAATGAGTATTCTCCATATATCTGGCATTGTGATTAAATGAAGCGTGAGGGTAGGCTTCTGCTCCTGCACATAGCATAAGTAAACTATGCCATTCTGCAGAGAACTCTTCTGCACGTGTCCCTCGTAAGGACTTTGATACTCTGAATTATCACAATGGCAGCTTTCAACCGGGGTAAAACTGCTTTCAACAGGAAAACATATGTCTTGTGAAGAATAGTAACACGGCTTTGTCTGTCTCGTGCTTCAGGTGCAAGACGGAACTTAAGAAATGATTTGCTGGTGGCAGCAGATTCAATCACCAACACCATGTCTTCTCTGGTAAAAGAACTAAACTCTGGTGAGTGAGGCTGACAAGGATGGACTGTCACCACACTGACATTTCACATATATGTGAAAAAATGCGAGGTAGGAAAATACAAGCCAACAAAAAAAGCAGCGTAGTGTATCTTCAAAGCTTTTAGACCCATTGTAAAATGCAATCTGTAGTGTTATAAAAGCATCCTACCTGATAACTGAGATTAGCAAAAGCTCCACTATTCTGCCACCCCACAAGAATATTAGCTCTGCAGATATACACAGAATAATCTACTGTTGTTCTTTGTGAGAAGGTGGCATTTGAAGTTGGAAAGGCAGAGAGAGGTTTAGCGAGCTAGGTGGGTACGCTTACTCTGGTGGAAGGGAAATGGAACCCTGTGTCACCTCTCCCTTCACAGAAGTGGGCAGCGAGACAGAAAGCAACGTGGATTCTGAGTTTGGACGGACTCATTTTGATGACCTCGTTCCGTCCCCGACGTCGGAGAAGGCCTTCCTGGCGCAGATCCAGGCGCGGAAGCCGGGATACATCCACAGCGCTGCCGCCACCGCCTCCATCCGCAGCGACATGTGGGTACCCTCTCCCCATGCCCGCTTTCTCTCATCCTTCTGTGGAAAACAATGTGCTGTGCCACATATTTACTCTCCCTTTCAACCCAGATCCGAGTGAGGGCAGCTTCGTGGTTAGACAGTAGTGAGCTCTGTAAAACAGCCGAGGCTGGAACTGGGGTGGCTTCAGGAGTGAGCTGTCTTATGTCCTGTGTGGCATGGTCAGGCAGCATGGAGCCTGTGGATCAGCTGTGCTCTCCAGTGTGCCCTGCGGTCCCATGCCCTGCTTATCTGTATGGAGGGACCTGTTGGAGCCCACTGGATAAAGAGTTTTCAAATGGGAAAGACAGAATATTTTTTATTGATCAACCGATTTATTTTTAGAAGCTAAATCTTCCTATCCAAGACAATGAGCATCTTTCCAGTTATTTTTAGTTCAACCTCTTTGTTTCAAGTTATTGAGAATTTCTGTTACTCGTTTCCCTAAGGCTGTTCCCCCAAAATGCCTTCAGCAGAATATGCCCTTTAGTCCTATTTCATCCATAACAGACCACTAGACAGTGGAAATAGCAGAAGTGGTTTCTGCTGCCAGGAAAATACTAGCCAACAGAGCATGTGGTGGGACTAAAAGTATCCCACTGTCCTCACATCTTACAATAGAGGGGAGTTTTATTGATTCTGAATGTCACTCATCTCAGGAGGCTATTTATAATCGTTGTCTTTAGGGTTACAGAAGATGGAGACCCCTATGTCAGAGCAGATGATGAAAACTATGAGAATGACTCTGTCCGCCAGCTGGAGAATGAGCTGAAAATGGAGGAGTACCTGAAGCAGAAGCTGCAGGATGAGGCATACCAGGTGGGAGAAGGACACCAGCTACCCATGTATCTCCATAAGTGAGAAACCATAATGCACCAGAGCTGCCCAGTGCCCTTCTTAACCTGAGGAGTGATCTCTTCTCTGTTAGTAAAGCAGCCATGTTCCAAAAACTGCTGTTTCTTCCACAGACATGCATCATCCAGCCTTTGTGCATGGCCAGGGAGACCACACTGCCTGAGGCACACAACAGGAGTCCTTACAGGGCATCAGATAGGACAGAATTGCCTCTGAGCTTGTTCTCTGCCAGTGCCTACCATGTCACTTAGATCTCACTCCCCCATGATAGAAAGGCTGGTTGGTGATATCTAGATGAGTTCTTGCTGTATTTTGATGTTTGGGTTTTTTTATCCAGTACCAAAAACATTCATGTTTTTTGAACTGAAGCTCAAGTTCAGTCTATGTGCTATTGTCATTGTCAGAATCTGGAAGGAGAGGAAAAGGTTTGAAGTGAATTGTATCTCAGAGGACCAAATATTCAACAAGCATCTTGCCTAGACAAGCCTGGGGATTTGTCACTGAACACCCCCCAGAGGAAGTTTTCAAAGGGCATTTGTTTAAGAGTCTGAGGAAAGCAAATTTGCCAGGGGCAGCTGGTATTCTGTAGATACCCTGTCTGTGTAATGGTCTCTAGTTCTACCTGCTGTAATGGAGCATCACCAGTTTTTAAGTTACTCTGACTTGGATCATACTTTATGTTACTTATAATGTTGGTAGTAATATCGGTAGGAGGACACACCCAGTTCAGTTACTGGGGAGCTGAGCTGAAGCAAACAAAAATAACTTATTTTCCCATATGATGATCAATTAAAAATTCTACATCTCACCACTACCAAATATAGCAAAGACCAGAGGTATAAACAGGGAGGGGAAAAAAAAGGGGTCAAGCAGGTTCTGATAGGTTGGGTATATGCCAATGAGTTGCAGAAGCACCTTCTGGGCAGGAATTCTTTAAACTGCTGATTGCTGGAAGATAACAAAATCTAACCTCTTTTCAGGTAGTTTTTCTCTAGTGTACCCTGCCAGTCACTTTGGAGATAAGAATTTGGGACTGACAGGCTCACAACCTAATGAAGAATGGCTGTTCTTTTGGTCATCTCCTCTGTGAAGCTGTTAGGATAAGTTAGTCCTGTAGCAGTTCATTGACTCATATCAAAATTGCAGGTAGTTTTGAGGTTGATATGAGCTTCATTTTTGTTGTTGTTATTTACTCAGGTCTGCTATGTGCCCACAGTGGCCTGCCAAAAGTCATTTCATTACAAAAATCTTTAAGGACACAATGACAGGAGTAGAATTGTTATAAATTATCTACTAAAGCAACACTGGGTGGCATGGAAGTTTTGTCACCATTTTTATCCAAGATATGAAATGGCAAAAATGACAGATTTTAAATTGGTGAACAGGATGAGCAGCTACTGCTGATGTAATGGGAAGTAATTGGCCATTAGAAAGGAGGAGGACCTCAATGGTGACAGCTGTCAGGCATCAAATAATAAATGTCATTATTGCTAGTAAAAAAATCCATCTTCTCCAGAAAGAACAATAAACCAATTTGACTGGACTTTGATTACAGTATGGCAGTGCAGTATATGGCAACAGTGCTACATGAGTTTCACAAGCTCCAACAGGCTTTTAAATATGCACAGAAGGGAGCATGTGTGTGCACTGCAGAATAAGGGTATTCTTTGTGCAGCAGAATTTAATGTGTCACTCAACAGAACTGGGTGTTACTCTTGCTTCAGTCAAAACAGAGCTTTTCTACTATCTTCCAACAACATGCCTGGAAGAAGTGTGTGGGGGAATCTTTTCTGTATCAATGTCAGAATAAAACTCCTTTTGAATTTAGGTCAGCCAAGACTACATCCAGGTGAACTTTGTTCCCCATTGTTTTACATTATTTGCTTCCATGGGGAGGGGGAAGAGAAGGGCTTTTTTCTTTCAAAAATATATTCACTGAAGGATCAGAAACTCCTTGTTCTAGACAAATGCTGTTTAATAACATTTTTCCAAGTGAAATTTCATGATGTACTCTACTGTCTGTGAGACTGTCAGCTCCTATCAGGCTATGATTTGACACAAGTGACTTGCAAGGAGAAGCTATTTTTAGTTGATAACGACAGACCCAAAGCATGCGATATGTGAGAATCCTTCCCAGTATGGCTGAGGCCCTTTTGATTAGGGAACAGGTTTAAAGGAAGCAAGAAAAGGTACCAAGTGGGGCTGCATACACGGAGTGCTAGGATAATCAGGAGTTCTTTCAGTAATGTCATGTATTCATCCTGGGACATTCTTTGGCTTTGAGTCATTCTCTGCACGTTGCAGTTAGTTTGGTATTTTGCTATTCCATTATTTTTTTATAATGGTATCACTAAGTGACTCACTAAGAGACTCATTAAGGTATCACTAAGAGACTCTAAAGGTACACAGCTTTCTACTTGCAAAACTAAAGGAAATAGGGAAATTTCTGTTTACTGGATCCTATTTTAAAGTGGCCAGGTCAACTATTCTCCTTTTGCATCCAACCACTGGAACTTATTACAAGCTGTTTTACTCTTTGTACTCCCATGTACACTGCATTCATCTGGAGAGCCAAAAAAAATAGTAGGTAGCTATCATAATACATTTGTCACTTGAAAAATATCTGCAAGGAGGAGCTCCTACTAAGATTACAGAATGGTAACCTCAGTAACAGTGTGGTAGCCATTTTTATGTTATTAAATGTCTCACTTTGTATAAAAGCAACACATTTAGAAAACACATGTAGATGTAATGTAGCATGGAAGATGGTTGGTTAAAACTCACTCATGTTATCTTGTGTCACCTGTCTCCAAGCAAGATTTTCAAGCTAAACTAAATTAGTATTAAAATATAATCAGAAAACCCAAGATACACAAGCAATTCTGGGACAGGGAACCTCAAAGGAAGCTTCTTTCCCTCCTTTTTTTTTCTTTATTTTTTTTAAGCATGCTGTAAATAACAAGTATCTGCACCAGAAAAAAAACAACCACATTTAGTGCACAAGTGTAAATGCTAACAGTGCTTATTCTCCCACATCTGCTACCAGTTGTGTGCTTGTTACAGTCTTTTGCTGGATGTGTTGTGTAAGACACTTTTCGTTTGGTTTATTTTCTGGGTCCGTAATTGCTCTGTTTATTTCTAGGCTTGTGCATGGCTTTCCTCAGAATAATACACTGCCTGGCTGCTCACTGGCTTAATTTGTCATCTTCTTGTTTTCTATCCTTTGTTATCTACAGGTCAGTTTGCAAAGTTGAGTGCAATATCCTTCTCTCTCTCCTCTCAAGTAAGTATCATTATAATTTAGAGGAATGTTTGGAATTAATCCTCAAAATGTGTATGTCAGTTGTAATGCACCTGGTGTTGCCTGAGTCTGTGACAATGCAGTTTCTTTCTTCTTTTCACCTGTGTTAGGATGCCTGGGAATCTCTAGAAATAATTTCTAATTTTTTGAAATGTGGTCCTAATCCTGAGAATTCCTGTTAAGCCACCACCCTTTTTATCTTCTTCTTGTAAGAGTGAGAATGTGGGCTTTTCATTCCTGGGGATAATGACAAATATATTATCCAGTACAGAGAAACCTTATCCAGAAGGTAAAGAATTACATAACATTTCAGGAGACCTGAGTTCAGTTCCTTACAATGCTTTAGTCCTCCTTGGATAATGGAAATAAATAATTTCTGGGGAAATAGGAACATCTACTCTAGTGTGTGAAACACTAGACAAACATTAAAGAAAGTGATCCACCAGCTACTTAACCACAGAGGTGTCCTCAGATGTGTTGTGGAAGTTTAAAACACCCTAATCCAAAGTGCAAGGTGCTCAGCTACTAGCTATGAGTCTGAAAATTCAGAGGTAAGGCAATAAGAGCTATAAATTCCCTGCTGGCCCATACTCAAGTCAAGTTCTTCACACGTGCCAACCTCACAGTTGCAGCACTGAGTTTAATGCCAAGTTCAGCAATTGTGTTTTTCTTTAGGAACACAGACAGTGGGTATTTAATGAAGTAGCCTGTTATTCTGAACATATGCCCAGGAAATGGGAGACCACACATTTCCTTCTTACCTCATCTGAAGTTGCAGGCTCTGCATTTCTGATTTGCTAGGAGGATGCAGTGCCCTGCTGTGAAGATGGCAGTGAGATGATGCTGTCAGTCCTACTGTGACACTGAACCATGGGGTACCAGGCCAGGAAGGGAGGAGAAATCAAAACAGGGTCTGACTCTGGTATGCAAACTGAGTCTCTTCCTCAAGGCCAGAACTAAAGGCAAGCAAAGGTCAGCTACCAAACAGCCACTTCAGTTTAGGAGCAAGGACACGTTCAGATATGCAAAACCAGTGAGTGATCCTGGGCCAGCTTCAGCAGGAATCCATTTTGCTAGATTGTTTTATGCCATGTTTTATGCTAGACCTCCTTATTTAGATGACAGTTTTGATGGTAGAATTCAACCCTGATTCAAGGGGTTTGCAAGTTCTGATGACAGAATTTGGGGGTTCACATGTGGACCTTTTGACAGCAGCTGCCAGTCTTCTATGTTAAAAGCTGTTAGGTATTTCTGAAGCATCTGTCTCAGTGTCTCTGGCAGCTAAAGTAGAACAAATGGATGTGAAAAGCAAATAAACTTCAATACCCAGAGTACCATAAACTCAAAAAATGGCTCATAAAAGCTCTCCTAACATTGTCCCTTAGGTTACATTCATTTTCTCAGTAGCCTTATTAAAAACATGAGCTGTGTAGAGTTTCCTAAACATTGACATCCAGAAAAAAAAAGTTTTCTTCTGCTACTCTGTTGCAGTTGTTGGTTATAGATCAGAAAAGAAGAGAGCTCTCAACTGCAGTGTATGTGTGTATAGCTACATATACAATAGAAATGTTACATAGAACTGAATTTAATTACAGTTATGAGTAACTGACTCTGAAGAGTGGTAGCATTTAGACAAACCATTTGCAATATTAAGTGGCAAAAAACCCTTTTCATTAGAACTATAAAGCTCAGTCAATCCCATTTAACATTTCCTCTTTTGTTAGGAAGCAGTGTTAGCAGTGATGGGGGGTAGTGCCCACCTCCATACATGGAAATATGTGTCTGGTCTCAAATTAGCAGAGACTGAGCTGCTATCTCATCTTCTGGATGCTTTTGAAACCCTGTCAAAATGAAATATATGTAAGCTGGTTAATTCCATAGAGAAACTCTTTTTGTCTCCCAGGGGAGCCCTTCAGCCAGGCCCAAACACTGAAACATTCCCACTAGTTGTAAGAGCCTGGCCCTGGAGAAAT